>APFE031276857.1:20526-49551 GCA_000404065.3 Pinus taeda | reverse complement strand
TAAGCTGAGGTTTCTATGAGATGATGTTTTGAGTATTTAAACATTACATGCCCTGACTTCTATGCATGAGCAGTGTTATAGCTTACTGAATATGATCAACTCCATAAGCCCAATGGAAGTCTTTGAAATGTTTGTCCAGCCAACCTGTTTATTAAATTTACTTTACTAGAGTTAGCCCTCTTATCAACAAACAAAATCAATAACTTTTTTGAGAGAGCCCTCTCAGGCTAGGGAGGCTAATCCTTAGTCTAAAGATTGGTCTGAAACAGTTACACAGAGTCTATCTGATCAGCAGCCCTTCAGTGCTTGATTTTGTGATAATAGGTGGAATCAACTTTCATGAGATAGTCGGATGATCACGTCTCGTAGTTCACCAATGGCTGGTACCAATGTTCGATCAAGTTGGATGATTCGCGTGGATGTCTTGCTCCATTGTGCGTTGATCCTTTTCGCAATGGAGAGCAACACCACGTTGGATGCCGCACCATAATCAACCAAGCAGTTGTGAACATTGCAGTTAAAAATTTCAAATGATAACAAGAATATAGGGAAACCTGAGTTCACTTCTTCCATCCGGAATGTGTTGAGCACGGTGGAAAGTGATCCGGGAAGTGTGCTTTCTCCCTTGCTGGTATAGGTTGCACTATCCATTGTTGTTTGTACCAATGCGCGCAACAAGATGTCTCACTGACTTTGGATCTTAGATAACTCGAACAAATTGATGTTTGCCCGAGTTTTCTTCATGTCATCTACAATGTTGCATTCCAGAGGTGGTAGACTCACCGAGGTGTCTAGGGTAGAACATATATTCGTGTTGTCCGGCGAAGTGTTTTTTAGCTTGATACTCATGGATGTACTCTTGTCTGCCAAGGTCTTCCCAGGCTTGTTTTGTGTTTTCTGCTTTGGGACGACCAGTGGGTCAGCCTTCCTCATTAGCAGCCTTATCTTTTCTAACATTTCCCCAAGTGTAGGGGGAGCCCCTTTACTCCTAAGATTGCAACGGTCATTTTTCTTTGGGGCTACTTCTCATTGTTCATCTTTGACATCGCTTGTGAGCACTAATATGCGTTCATCACATGCCTAGAACTTGAGGCTTCATCAAGTGCAATACCTTTGTCATTATCTCTATCATCTGGCTGTTTCTGCAAAGCTTTTTGAGCGAATCAGTTGCTTCCTGATGAGATGCTTCCCTGTCTCTATATGGGCAGATGACTACTTGCAGATGTGTCCGTTTTCCATTGTTTAAGCTCAGACACTTTTGTCATCAAGTTCTTGATGAGGCAAGTGAGGGTTTCAATATCATTTGCTTCCTTGTATCTACCCCTACTCGCCACCGCTTGGAACTTCCTGCTTTCATATTTGGAGTCTTTTGCTAGTTCATCATCCTTGATAACTCCAATCACACGCAGGTCTTTCTCTACAACAATAGCCTCTTCGCAATTTTCCAAAAGTGTTGGTTTTGCAGCTCACTTGACGAACTACGTAATGTTGGTCAGCAGTGCAAACGTGTAGTAATCAACAATGATGGAGTCATGAGGTTTGGTGTCTGCTGCAAATTTGTTCACTATGCGCATAAACCTCTAGTTGAAGTCTTTTACCTTTTCTTTCCCCTCCATCTTCATGCTTCCCAATTATTTCAGTAACATAGTTGGGGTCTTGTCATCAGCAAAACTTTCAAGGAACATGTGTTTGAATGCACACTAGTTCTGTATGGAGTTTGGTGGAAGGTTGTGGTACCATGCAGTTGCGCGATCGTCCAAGGTACATGGGAACAATCTACAAGCTATGTCATCATGTCGTACCTCAAGGGTTTGCAACTGTAGGTAGAATTTATCCAAATGATCTTCTGCCTCCACTGTACTATCAGGGTTGAACTTGATGTTCATTCTCTCCGCTCGCTTCGACATCTTGTGAAAAACAATCGGGAGAGACAGTGGTCCCTGAATCATCCATTCTAGATTTGGGTCAACCATATCTTCTTCTTCTTTGTCCTCCTTCTCTCTTTCAGAATCTGATGGTTCTAGCTCCAAGTCTGTTGGTTCGTCTTCACCTCCACCTCCTTTGCTGCCTTGCCCTTTGCCTCCTATAATGGTGTTTGATCTCAATATCTCAAGAGTGTCTTGTTTGCCTTGCGGGAAGAACAGAGGTTCCTCTCCGTCTTTAATAACTTTTGTCAGACCTTCGAGTGTGGTAAGGACTGCTTCTTCCACTAATGATACAACAACCCCTGTAGGAGTGGCTTTTGGCTTCCTTGATGCGTATGGAAGATGTTATATGCTTGGGATCAGTCTGACTACTTTCACGAACTGGCGAGTGACGGGACAGACAGAGCGAAGTTGATGATACAAAATCTCATGCTCAATCCTGGGCAGTGAGGAGTAACCAACTGCAAAGTCGCGTGTAGGTGAGAGGGAGTGTGAATTACTGCCTTGACCAAATGATTGATGAATGACTGTGAGAGGATGTTCAACCATATACAACTGGATGCCCTCCTTCTAGTGCCAGAAATGTTGACGGTGCTGGACCCGCCAACATTCATGGGATCACCCCGGTATGAAGCCCCAACTAGACCTCACACCTTTTGGTGTGGGATTCCCATCCGATATGATGGCCCGATTGCCATTATCTTAAGGATTTGCCTCAACTCTTGCTTGTCAACACAAGAGAGTGGTCTGCCTTGTCTTCGAGAAGTGAGGTTCACGTGTCTAGTGAGTGTAAGTGTTATTTGTGTCACTGTAGTGGGAGAGAGGGTGAGAGTGAGCCCTAAGTTGGTTGGGAGAAGTCCCAACTCTTCTAGGAACACAAAATACAATAGGACATGCACAACTTCCGGACCTACCTTGGGTCCAATGCAAGTTTGTGGAAGCCTCGGTCCCTCGCTCCAAATGAGCTTCCTTGAAGTGTATTCTGCAAACACAAACAAGCAAACAATTAAATAACACCTAAAAAGCCAATATTATAAAGCATATTCATCATAATGATCAAGGAGATTATGAAACAAACCACATAAGACAATTTGTTGAGAAAAATGAATCTGATTGTATTAATTCAAATGAAGAAGAACTTTACAACCTGTGCCTTGATGCTGTACAAGCTCCTCCCAGGGTCCGACAAGAAGTCTCCTCTACTTTGACAAGTTTCACTCACTTCCCAATGAAACCAAAAGGTATGTGATCTCTCCTATCAAGTTTAACTAGGAAGTCCCAATTCCATCAGCATTTACCCTCAAAATGTTAAGCTTCTAACCTCCCCAGCAACTGACCCAATGCCTTAATTTATAGTGCAATGGAGGGAAGTTACTAGGTCATCCTTCAAAGGGATAAAGCCCTCCTACAAAGGGATGACTCCTCCTATCAAGGGATTAGCTCCTCTTTTGGGATGCATGAACCACCTTGGAGCAAACAATCCACGTCAAAATCCTTCTAGAAACATCTAGAATTAACCCAAAAGTGAGTTTTTTTAGGATAAACTTGCGCCTTTTTGACTTTTACAGGGGTATGCACCCACCCCTTTACAGACAGAGCGTGCAGGTACGCAGGTAATATGAACAAAGAGTGCGGGTCCGCAGGTAAAAGTAGGAGAAAGTGCGGAACCAGAGTAATATTGATTTTCAAAGTCTTTCTCTCTTTTGCAAAGCTTGATATGAAGAGCTAAGGTCTGAGACTTGCTTAGGAGGCTAGTATAGGTGATGATAGACCCATACTGATTGCAAATAATCATGGTGACGATATTTTTGTGTAACAGTCTGGTTGCCATTATCTTAAGGATTTTCCTCAACTCTTGCTTGTCAGCACAGGAGAGTGGTCTGCCTTGTCTTCAAGAAGTGAGGTTCACGTGCCTGGTGAGTGTAAGTGTTACTTGTGTTAATGGTTCTTTCACTGTAGAGGGAGAGAGGGTGAGAGTGAGCCCCAAGTCAGTTGGGAGAAGTCCCAACTCTACTAGGAACACACAACACAATAGGATATGCACAACTTCCGGTGGAACAATCCACATGGATACGACAATCACAACGCAAAAGGGAACATAACATGTATAACACTCAACAAATTAGTCCGCATGAGTGCAATGTTTGTTATAGCAAGTTTTATGTGAAAGGTCTTTCTGATGTCAGGGAGATTAGTCTACATGGGTGAGACAACTTTAACAACATATAGAACAGATTTTCATTAACATATGTGTATTATAACAAGTGAATTAGTTCAAGTGTTAAACACGGGTTCAAGCAAGGTGCATTACAAGTGTTAAATATTAGTCTTACAACAGATACAATACATGCGTGAAAACATGTTGGCCGGTTAGCAGGCTTCTAAATTAAGCAAAAGTTCCAAGACACATTGTTACACCATACATCACTAACCTCATGTGAGGAGCATTGGAGCCACTGCTTACTCCTCAAAGAAAAGATAACAAACTCTCTTGGCTATGTGGGAGGAGTTGAGGTGAAAAGTCCTTTGCATGTACAAATGAGGGGGTATTTATAGCCAAGGGTGAAACTGACCCTTGTGGTTGTTCGACTACCCTCGTGACTGTTTGACTTCCATGACTTTTTGACTTTACATTACTCTTTGTTCAACAAGTGGGTCTCTTGGACTTCCACGTTACATTACATTGACTTGAAAACATGGCCCACAGTGGAGATGTGGACAACATGACTCATGACATGACTCGACAAGACAATGCTGGTACATTCGTGTTGCTACTGGAGTGCATGTCAAGCTACAGTGCTGCTGGGTGATGGATGTCTTCATGGTGTGCCATAGCTTCACCTCTGCATGGAAAAGTGCGCAGAGTCTTTGATGGTCGTTGGTTCGCTTGATGTTGCTTTGGCACGTTGCTCCTTTCTTGTATGTTGGAAGGCTTGATAGGCTCATATGTTCACGAAAGGTGCATGTTTGTTCGTTCTTCCATCCATGAGTAAATATTGCATGTTTTCTTGTCTGTCTGTCCACGAACACATATTTGCAGTATCATCCATTCGCGAGCACATCTCTTCACATGCATCGTTCGTTCATCCATTGGTGAACTTGTCCTTCTGCATGTGCTCCCTTCATTCATCCCAATCGTCGCCGCGCCATGTTTGTTGGTGTACATGTACTTGCAATCACTCATGACAAGACAACATCAAATCCAAAAACCTCCTAGTCTTCCATGACACATGATCATTTCGGATGCTAGTGACTGGGAAAGGCAGCAAGGTTGGAGGGCAAGATGATGGCTCCAGGCACTGATGATGAAAACTGCACAAGAGTCACTGGGTGATGAAGATGGGCAATCTGAGTTGACAGTGACTGACCACGAGGTCTGGCTCGGCTAGAAGGAAAAATTGCGCAAATTTTGGGAGGGATAGTCCGAGCTGCAGGAAGGCCAGGTAAAAATAATCCATGCATTTTCTGGAAAGAGTGGGAAACAAGGATTGACAGCAAAATTTGGGCAATTTTATAGATGAACAGGCCATGCTGCATGGAGGATCAACAGGTAGAAATTGCACAGTTTTATGGATGAACTGGCCGGGAGCCTGACAGCCAAAACTGCACAATTCCTGGAGGGAACTAGTAGTCTACTGCTGGTGAGGGAAACTATAGTGAGGCTGGGAGGTCGGCCAACTGATCATCTCTGCACAATTTCTGAGATGAGTGAACTGCTGGACATCAGAAGGCTTGCTCATGAAAACTACACAATTTTCTAAATGAGCAACCGGTTGACTATCAAGAGGATTGACTGGAAAAACTGCGCAATTTTCTGAGGGAGACGGGGATGGGTATTGGGTGTCTATCTAGCCTATCTGTGCAATTTATTTAGTCAATAGAATGAGCAAGGTCAGCAGCCTCTGTGTAATTTTTGATGGGAGTCAGTCCCGAGGTGGCTATCAAGTCCGACTCTCCGGGTGTCCAGCATGAAGGTTGAGTGAATTGCTTGCGAGCAACACAACTTGAAAAGACTTACTTGGTGCTTCTACATTGTTTTGGGTGACAATCAATCGAGTCGATGGTGAGTGATGGTTCAGTTGTCAGAGGGGAGTTTGGTCATTAGAACTTCAGCAAAATGACTAAGGTTTTGAACTAGTGAAAGATGCAAATGTGATCTTACAAACACACACCCTCATGACCTGACGATGAAATGACTCAAACCAACTAGACATACATGTTCAACATGACTGACTGACGGTGCAAGCGACAAGTGCGACACTCGTGATTGATCATTGATCGACTGTGACAACGTTTGTGTGACAATGAATGTGACTCCGTGAGCGAGTGTGACATATGTTTTCATAGCGAACATAACATGTACACACGAAGCGAAGACCTTGAGCATGACCAGAACATGGTCGCAAGCAAGACACTGACATCAACATGTAGAAGCTTGGGTGGAATGAACAAGAAAGGTGGGTGCGAAGGCTCACACGAGCTCATGGAATGAACTCGAGTGTATGCAACCATCAAGTGAAACTCTCAAGGGTGGCTCAGAATTTGGGTGCAGGCCAAAATTTTGGAGGGTTGTTGTAGTGGCTACAACAGTTGGCGACACACTAGTAGAACTCCAGCTTCTCTATTTTGGTTCATTGATAGCACAGGGCCTTGGTCTTTCGGGGAGTATTGAATCACTGTGTGGGTTACTTCGGCTTCCCAACTTACCCCATGGACATACATGGTTCACCTTCTGCTAACTCAGTCAAACACAATAAAAAATTCAGCTTGATCACGGTGTTTCGAATCCGAGAAGGGTAGTTTAGCTCATGAGTTGAATATTTTCAAAGTATATGTTTTCATCTCTGGTGTTTCTCCACTACCAGCATCCCTGGATAGTACCCCAGTGAAGTCATGCAGGAACACACACATTGCTCCACTGCCAACGAGCCTGGTTAGTACCCTGGTGGAGTTGCATGCTTCACCTGTCTGCACAAGAAGCCTTTCTCTTCTTTCGCCTTTGTATTTTTCAAGAGGACTGTGCATATGCCCATATTTTTTTTTGGGTGGAAGGTGGATCTTGACTTATTGAGCAAAAGAGGTTGTTCATTCAGAGAAACATGTAAGGCCTCTCACATAAGTATGCTCATTTAGATTTCCCCTTCTCCATTTCTACTGGTTGACTGAGCTTGAACACACAGAGCAGAAGGTTGAGTGTAGGCATGAGGCTTCCCAGTGTGGACATAGGCTCATGGTCGGACCAAAAATC
Organism: Pinus taeda; assembly: GCA_000404065.3. Classification (NCBI taxonomy): domain Eukaryota; kingdom Viridiplantae; phylum Streptophyta; class Pinopsida; order Pinales; family Pinaceae; genus Pinus; species Pinus taeda. Next base: position 42,378 of record APFE031276857.1, on the reverse strand, counting down.
CCCTTGCAAATGGCTCGTATTTTCCATTAGGACTTCATCAGATGAAGGTTGTAACCAAGCACAGAGAAGACAAACACAAGATTGGCCAAGTGTTGTAGTGCCACAAGTCTCTTCATATTTCAACCACATACTCTATTCAAAATCTAGAATGTAGTAGTTGGCAGCACTTATTTCCTTAAACAAAAATAGTAATATATCAAGCAAATAAAATGAGCGTAAACAAAAATAGCAAACAGAACAAACAAAGTGAAAACAAAGATAATAAGAAAAGCAAAACAAGATGAAAACAACAAGTAGCAAGCAGACTGTGTACATGGCATGGGGCACGGCCCGACCTACTGGAAGTAATGCTTGAGATCCTAGCCATTGACAGAAAGGTTTTCAACCCTGCTATCAAGTGATTACAGACGGCATGTGTGTGTGCCAAGTTTCTCATGGACCAATGTAAGTCCACCGAGCTCCGCTATGGGAACCTGGTGGTATTCCAAAATACCTTTAAGTGAAGATGACACCACTACTTCAGATACTGCGTGCAACATAGGCTTAGATGATGGCACGGGGTAGTTGTTTTTATTCCGAGGGTGGTTCAAGTTCTTGAAATCAATGCATAGGCAGATTTCCCCAGATTTCTTACGTGCGGGATTTATATTAGAAACCAAAGTATGATGACATACTTTGCAAGTAATCCATTCATCTCAAATCTTAGTTAATCTTTTCTGTATAAGGAGTTCAAACGACATATGTGTTTTACTTGACCTTTGCTGCAACGGCTTGACTCCTCCTTTACTTGGAATCTCGTGTTGGGTTGCTCATATAGTGTGTACTAAGGTCATCATCTGTCCATGTAGATACATCCCAGTATTGTTTGATCAAGCGGTCAAAGACTTGTCTTTGTTGCGGTGTGTCATTTGTACCGAGATTGGCTATCTTCAGATCGTGATTGGTTCCTAGGTTGCTCTGTTCACTTGTAGTGGTGGACCTGTGGGTTATGTTATTTCTTGGCCCTCGACAAAAGTTCTACGAATCATTGAGCTTGTTGAGGGAAATCACACCCTTAGGGGCGGGGTTGCCTTTCTTGCCCTCAACTACAATTTTCAGGGGCTACTCATGCTTACCTTCATCAATTGTTCTGTCCTTGAAAGCATCAACACTATTCGCGGGGTGAAATATCACTTTGAGTGCAACTGCGTTGATGCTATTGGTCCTTTGTAAGCTCAACATGAGTGCTTCATACTCAGCAATGTTGTTTGTGCACTCGAACTTCAAGCAGCTTGAAATCATGCATTTTCTGTTATTTTGGGTGACTGAGATACACCCGGTCCTTGAGCCGTCATGTGTCTTTGATTCGTCAAAATCCATGGCCCACAACTTGTTTGTACACGGACCGTTTGGCATGCTAGTAATGCTACTGCTATTGTTGCTACTAGTACAATGCACTGTACATGTTTCATTACCATCAGTTGGGCAAGGAAGGACTCCCAACTTCATGTCTGGTGGGGTTGGAGCTAGCCATGCAGGATAACACCCCAATGTTGTTTCCAGGAGGCAGTTGCTAAACATGAGTTCTGTGAAGGCCAACAGTTCATTCTTGTCGTTAAGGGGAGTGACATTATGCTTCATATACCTCTCAGACACTACCCAAATTTGGTTGCATTTACCCTTGTACAGAAGCCATATGTGTGACGAGTCTGTAGCAATATATTCATCTAACTTGCTGGACCAGTCTCTGCTGAGTAGTAGAGCATATGCTACAAAGATGTCCACAACAACTATGTTGATGCATTGGTGGAATCAACTTTCATGAGATAGTCGGATGATCACGTCTCGTAGTTCACCAATGGCTGGTACCAATGTTCGATCAAGTTGGATGATTCGCGTGGATGTCTTGCTCCATTGTGCGTTGATCCTTTTCGCAATGGAGAGCAACACCACGTTGGCTGCCGCACCATAATCAACCAAGCAGTTGTGAACATTGCAGTTAAAAATTTCAAATGATAACAAGAATGGAGGGAAACCTAAGTTCACTTCTTCCATCCGGAATGTGTTGAGCACGGTGGAAAGTGATCCGGGAGGTGTGCTTTCTCCCTTGCTGGTAGAGGTTGCACTATCCATTGTTGTTTGTACCAATGAGCGCAACAAGATGTCTCGCTGACTTTGGATCTTAGATAACTCAAACAAACTGATGTTTGTCCGAGTTTTCTTCATGTCATCTACAATGTTGTATTCCAGAGGTGGTAGACTCACCGAGGTGTCTAGGGTAGAACAGATATTCGTGTTGTCCGGTGAAGTGTTTTTTAGCTTGCTACTCATGGATGTACTCTTGTCTGCCAATGTCTTCCCAAGCTTGTTTTGTGTTTTCTGCTTTGGGGCGACCAGTGGGTCAGCCTTCCTCATTAGCAGCCTTATCTTTTCTAACATTTCCCCAAGTGTAGGGGGAGCCCCTTTACTCCTAAGATTGCAACGGTCATTTTTCTTTGGGGTTACTTCTCATTGTTCATCTTTGACATCGCTTGTGAGCACTAATATGCGTTCATCACATGCCCAGAACTTGAGGCTTCATCAAGTGCAATACCTTCGTCATTATCTCTATCATCTGGCTGTTTCTGCAAAGCTTTTTGAGCGAATCAGTTGCTTCCTGATGAGATGCTTCCCTGTCTCTATATGGGCAGATGACTACTTGCAGATGTGTCCGTTTTCCATTGTTTAAGCTCAGACACTTTTGTCATCAAGTTCTTGATGAGGCAAGTGAGGGTTTCAATATCATTTGCTTCCTTGTCTCTACCCCTACTCGCCACTGCTTGGAACTTCCTGCTTTCATATTTGGAGTCTTTTGCTAGTTCATCATCCTTGATAACTCCAATCACGCGCAGGTCTTTCTCTACAACAATAGCCTCTTCGCAATTTTCCAAAAGTGTTGGTTTTGCAGCTCACTTGACGAACTACGTAATGTTGGTCAGCAATGCAGATGTGTAGTAATCAACAATGATGGAGTCATGAGGTTTGGTGTCTGCTGCAAATTTGTTCACTATGCGCATAAACCTCTAGTTGAAGTCTTTTACCTTTTCTTTCCCCTCCATCTTCATGCTTCCCAATTATTTCAGTAACATAGTTGGGGTCTTGTCATCAGCAAAACTTTCAAGGAACATGTGTTTGAATGCACACTAGTTCTGTATGGAGTTTGGTGGAAGGTTGTGGTACCATGCAGTTGCGCGATCATCCAAGGTACATGGGAACAATCTACAAGCTATGTCATCATGTCGTACCTCAAGGGTTTGCAACTATAGGTACAAGTTATCCAAATGATCTTCTGCCTCCACTGTACTATCAGGGTTGAACTTGATGTTCATTCTCTCCGCTCGCTTCGACATTTTGTGAAAAACAGTCGGGAGAGCCAGTGGTCCCTGAATCATCCATTCTAGATTTGGGTCAACCATCTCTTCTTCTTCTCCGTCCTCCTTCTCTCTTTCAGAATCTGATGGTTCTAGCTCCAAGTCTGTTGGTTCGTCTTCACCTCCACCTCCTTCGCTGCCTTCCCCTTTGCCTCCTATAATGGTGTCTGATCTCAATATCTCAAGAGTGTCTTATTCGCCTTGCGGGAAGAATAGAGGTTCCTCTCCGTCTTTAATAACTTCTGTCAGACCTTCGAGTGTGGTAAGGATTGCTTCTTCCACTAATGATACAACAACCCCTGTAGGAGTGGCTTTTGGCTTCCTTGATGTGTATGGAAGATGTTATATGCTTGGGATCAGTCTGACTGCTTTCACGAACTGGCGAGTGACGGGACAGACAAAGCGAAGTTGATGATACAAAATCTCATGCTCAATCCTGGGCAGTGAGGAGTAACCAACTGCAAAGTCGCGTGTAGGTGAGAGGGAGTGTGAATTACTGCCTTGACCAAATGATTGATGAATGAGTGTGAGAGGATGTTCAACCATATACAACTGGATGCCCTCCTTCTAGTACCAAAAATGTTGACGGTGCTGGACCCGCCAACATTCGTGGGATCACCCCGGTATGAAGCCCCAACTAGACCTCACACCATTTGGTGTGGGATTCCCATCCGATATGATGGCCCGATTGCCATTATCTTAAGGATTTTCCTCAACTCTTGCTTGTCAACACAAGAGAGTGGTCTGCCTTGTCTTCGAGAAGTGAGGTTCACGTGTCTAGTGAGTGTAAGTGTTATTTGTGTCACTGTAGTGGGAGAGAGGGTGAGAGTGAGCCCTAAGTTGGTTGGGAGAAGTCCCAACTCTTCTAGGAACACAAAATACAATAGGACATGCACAACTTCCAGCGAAACAGTCCACACGGATACGGCAGTCACAACACACAAGGGAACATAACACGTATAACACTCAGTGATTATTCCGCACGAGTGCAACGATTGTTATAGCAAGTTTTATGTGAAAGGTCTATCTGATGTCCGAGAGAGTAGTCTACACGGACGAGACATCGTTAATAGCATATACAATAGATTTTCATTAACTTATGTTTATTATAGCAAGTGAATTAGTTCAAGTGTTAAACATGGGTTCAAGCAACATGCATTACAAGGGTTAAAGATTAGTCTTACAACATGTACAATACATGTGTGAAAATGTGCTGTCGTGTTAGCAGGCTTCTGAATTAAGCAAAAGTTCCAAGACACATCGTTACACCATACATCACTAACCCCGTGTGAGGGGCGTTGGAGCCACTACTTACTCCTCAAAGAAAAGATAACAGACTCTCTTGGCTATGTGGGAGGAGCTGAGGTGAAAAGTCCTTTACATGTACAAATGAGGGGGTATTTATAGCAAAGGGTGAAACTGACCCTTATGGCTGTTCAAATACCCTCATGACTATTTGACTTCCGTGATTTTTTGACTTTACATGACTCTTTGTTCAACAAGTGGGTCTCTTGGACTTCCACGTTACATTACATTGATTTGACAACATGGCCCACAGTGGAAATGTGGACAACATGACTCAACATGACAACGCTGGTACATTCGTGTTGTTGCTGGAGTGCATGTCGAGCTGCAATGCTGCTGGGTGATGGATGTCTTCATGGTGTGTCACAGCTTCACCTCCACATGGCAAAGTGCATCAAGTCTTCGACGTTCGTTGGTTCGCTTGATGTTGTTTTGGCATGTTTCTCCTTGCTTGTATGTTGGAAGGTTTGACATGCTCATCTATTCGCAAAAGGTGCATGTTTTTCCATTCATTCATCCGTGAGCACATCTTGCATGTTTGATCGTCCGTCCATTCGCAAACACATCTTTGCATGATCATCTGTTCGTGAGCACATCTCTTCGCATGCATCATTCATTCGTCTGTTGGTGAACCTATCCTTCTGTATGTGCTCCCTTCATTCATCACATTCGTTGTCGCACCATGTTTGTTGGTGTACCTGTACCTGCAGTCACTCATCACAAGATAACATCAAATCCAAAACCTCCTAGTCTACCATGACACGTGATCATTTCGGATGCAAGTGACCAAGAGAGGCAGCAAGGTTGGGAGGCAAGATGATGGCTCAGGGCACTACTGATGAAAACTGCGTAAGAGTCACTGGGAGATGAAGATGGGCAATCCGAGTTGACAGTGATTGTTCATGAGGTCTGGCTCGACTGGAAGGAAAAACTGCACAAATTTTGGGAGGGACAGTACAGGTTGTAGGAAGGAAAGGTAGAAAGAATTTGCGCATTTTCCGAAATGAGCGGGCAGCAAGGGCTTGACAGCAAAATTTGTGCAATTTTCTGGAGGAACAGGGTAGACTGCATGGAGGATCAACAGGAAAAAATTGCGCACTTTTTTGGAGGAACTCGTCGGGAGCCTATCAGCCAAAACAACGCAATTCCTGGAGGGAACTGGCAGCTTGCTACTGGGTCAATGGCAACAGAAACTGCGCAATTCCCAAGGGTAACATGCAGTCAGTGGCTGGGAGCTTGGCAGCAGAAACTATGCAATTCCTGAAGGGAATTGGAAGTCTGTTGTTGGCAAGGGAAACCGTACTAAGGCTGGGAGGCCGACCATCTGATCATCTTTGCGCAATTTCTGAGCTGAGCGGTCTAGTGGGCAGCAGAAGGCATGCTCATGAAAACTGCGCAATTTTCTAGATGAGCATCCAGTCGATTGTCAAGAGGACTGACTGGAAAAACTGCGTAATTTTTTTAGGGAGACAGGGGCGGGCACTATGTGTCTATCTGGCCTGTCTGCGCTATTTCTTCAGTCAATAGAACGTGCAAGGTTAACAACCTCTACACAATTTTTGAGGGGAGTTAGTCCCGGGGTGGCTACTAGGTCCGACTCTCCAGGTGGCCGACATGAAGGTTGAGTGAATTGCTTGTGAGCAACACGGCTTGAAAAGACTTGCTTGGTGCTTCTGCATTGTTCCGGGTGACAATTGATCGAGTCGATGGTGGGGTGATGGTCTCGCTATCAGAGGGGAGTCTGGTCATCAGAACTTCAGCAAAATGACTAAGTGTGTGAACGAGTGAAAGATGCAAATGTGATCTTACAAACACACACTCTCATGACTTGACGACGAAACGACTCAAACCAACCAGACACACATGTTCAACATGACTGACCGATGGTGCAAGCGACAAGTGTGCCACTCGTGATTGATCGTTGATCGACTGTGACGACGCTTGCGTGACAATGAATGTGACTCTGTGTGCGAGTGCGACAGATGTTTTCATAGCGAACATAACATGTACATATGAAGCGAAGACCTTGAGCATGACCAGAACATGGTTGCAAGCAAGACACTGACATCAACATGCAGAAGTTTGGGTGAAACAAACAAGCAATGTGGGTGCGAAGGGTCACACGAGCTCACAGAGTGAACTCAAATGTATGCAACCATCAAGTGAAACTCTTAAGAGAAGCTTTGAATTTGGGTGCAAACCAAAATTTTGGAGGGTAGTTGTAGCCGCTACAACACTATAATATCAACATTAATGGAAAAACATTGTACCTATCCTCTTTATCAAAACAATCATTTCTCAATTAAGAACAACACTTTAATCAAATATCTAATGCATAAAAATAGATTAAACAACCTAGAAGATAAAGGGCTTCCTAAAATTGCTCCAAACTATACCAAAAACGCATTCAACTCAAGTACAAGATGCATAAGTACGATAAATCTTGATAAATCTTAAATAGAACATTGGAGAATAAAAGAAGAAATTATTTTATAAAATAAAGATTATTTTCTAAGATACGGTTAATAATTAATATAGATATATATATATATTTTTAATAAATGATTTCGATATTTTGACTCTGAATTCTCAACGTTTCAACGTTTTTATCAAGAAGATACTTGAAAATATGGCACACCAGTTTGCAATTGCCGCTGTCTAACGCAGCCAATGATTCCTCATTTCAATTTAAATATTACTGGTTTGAAGAGTATTGGTTACCTGCAACCTAACCTTGGGGTAGGGACGCAAATTAGTGGTACCTTTGTATTTGCTGAGATTTGATAGCCGTCGATGAACTGCTACACCGTTTTGTAGGCGCACAACTGAACCCTCGGCACAAAGTTCCTGCGAGTTATCATTGCAGGCTTTACAACAAGTGAAGATTTTCCCAGCTGAATGTCATGTCATTCACCATATAATTATCTATATAGTAGAATGCATATATCAGGAGCAGGAGAAAAATGAATTAGTTATAAGCCGAACAACTTGTCTTTGCTCAAGGTTTCTGCAAACTACCATTGCAGCGCCTGCAACAAGTGCAGGTTTTTCCAGCTGAATTAGGAAAATTTCGGGAAGGACAACGAGCAGAACCCGATGATTAGAATCCCTGTATTGAATCGATCTGTTTCTTCACCATGATGCCATTCTAAATGGGCTTATTGAGATCACCATGTAAGTGCGAATATGAAGGCTAACATCTCATTCAAACCATTTACCACAGGTTTTGAATCAGTACTGAAGGCACTGACTCTGCCATTAATAATAGCAGAATACTACACAGGTACGCCTATTTTCAGTAGAAAATTTCAATACCAACTATTGGATTCTCAACACAAAAATAATTATTGTTTTAGTGGATATGGTTGTAAAATCACTACCATTGCTCCACAGAAACAAATGCTTCAAGTAGTACGTAATAATTTGAGTTCCTGTAATGTGACGATTACAAACTATGTGAAGAGGGGCCGAGTCGAGGATGCACGCAAAGTGTTTGACGAAATGCCTGAACGAGATGTAGTCACATGGACTGCCATGGTTTCAGGGTATTGTCAGAATGGGAAAATAGAGGAAGCCCGCAGACTATTTGACAGAATGCCTGAACGAAATGTGATCTCGTGGACTGCCATGATATCTGGGTATATTCAGAATGGGAGGATTGAAGAAGCGCACAATTTATTTGATCGAATGCCTGAGCGGAATATTGTTTCATGGAATACGATGATTGTAGGCTATTTGCAGAAGGGGAAATTGGAGTATGCCCGTGAGCTGTTTGACAAAATGCCGGAACGAAATGTGGTTTCATGGAATGCCATGATTACGGCATATGCTCGGAGAGGGAAATTGGATGATGCTTGCCGGCTGTTTGAGGAAATGCCGGAGCGAGATGTGATCTCTTGGACATCTATGGTTGCAGGGTATGCGCAGAATGGAAGAATTGATGAAGCATATAAACTGTTTGATAAAATGCCAGAGAGAAATGTGATTTCGTGGAATGCTATGATTGCAGGATATACCCAGAATTCGAGAATAGAGGATGCTCGTCAGCTGTTTGATGAAATGCCGGAACGGAATGCCTCATCATGGAACTCTATGATTGCTGGATATGTTCAGAATGGTCGCATAGAAGATGCCCAAGAATTGTTCGATAGAATGCCTGGCCGAAATGTTGTTTCGTGGACTGCAATGATTACAGGATATGCTCAAAATGCACAGGGAGAGGATGCCCTGCAAATATTTTCTAAAATGCAGGAGCATGGTGTTAAGCCAAACCGAGCCACTTTTGTTGGCATTCTGAGTGCATGTGCCAACCTGGCAGCTCTGGAACAGGGCAAGCAGCTGCAGGGATATAGCATAAAAGTGGGATTACAGTTCGATATTTTTGTGGGAAGTGCTCTTATTAGCATGTATGCCAAATGTGGGTGTATAGACAGTGCACGCCAGATGTTTGATGAAACCCCTGGAAGGGATGTGGTTTCTTGGAATGCAATGATTGCAGGATATGCGCAGCATGGCTTTGGTAATGATGCACTTAAGATTTTTGATGATATGCAAAGGACTGGTATGAAGCCTAATGATGTGACTTTCATTGGTGTCCTCTGCGCATGCAGCCATGCTGGTCTTGTAGACCAAGGTTTATATTACTTTGATTCCATAGAACAAGTTCATTGCATCACACCCAGAGCAGACCATTATGCTTGCATTATTGATCTCCTTGGTCGTGCTGGACGCGTGGAAGAGGCTAAGAATATTGCTAACAATGCAAAATGTGAACCGAATCCTAGTATGTGGGGGGCATTGCTTGGTGCATGTAGGATCCATGGTAACATGGAGCTAGGTAAACTTGCAGCTGAGCGCCTTTTTGAATTGGAACCTAAAAATGCTGGAACATATGTGCTTTTGTCCAACATTTATGCGGCAGATGATAGGTGGGAAGATGCTGCAAGAGTGAGAATGATGATGAAAAGCAGGGGGCTAAAAAAACAACCAGGATGCAGTTGGATTGAATTTAAGAACAAGGTGCATGTATTCCTAGTAGGAGACAGATCTCATGCACAATCTGAACAGATTTATTCCACATTGGAGAGTTTGGACAGGCAGATGAAACAAGCTGGCTATGTTCCTGACACTAAGCTGGTTCTCCATGATGTGGAGGAGGAGCTAAAGGAACATATTCTCTACCAGCATAGTGAGAAGCTAGCCATTGTATTTGGCATTATCAACATACCTAGTGGCACACCTATAAGGATCTTTAAAAACCTTCGTGTGTGTGTTGACTGCCACACAGCTACAAAGTTCATTTCAAAGATAGTTGAACGGGAGATTATAGTGAGGGATGGCAGCCGCTTCCATCATTTTAAGGATGGGTTATGCTCATGTGGTGATTACTGGTGATTCTTGAAGATATTCCAATGAATATATAGTTTTACATCTCTGGGCTCTTCCTTAAGCACTCAGATCTGCTGGCAAAAATGTCACAGAGATTTGTGCGGGAGATTAGGAGTCCTGGCCTCTTACCATATTTTGAGTAATGGGAGATGAGAAGAAAATGGTGTTTGAAAGTTCAGAAGCTTGGGACGAGAGAAGCCTATGATTACTAGTTGAAGCCAACATAGCCTGGTCTCTGAACCCAGCTCAGTTGCTCCTCTTCTCATCAGAAGCTGCATGTTATAAAGTATATTAACTCAACTATGCTCCCCGGCAGGTTGGTCTGGTTTCTTCTTTCTACCTCTTTTTCAAAATTCAGACAGAGAATCTGCCTCAGGTGGCTTGAGGCATATGAACCAAGATACCTTCAATTCAGATGCATCTGTATCATGATCCAACAGAATCAATCTGATATTATTGCTGCTCATTCATTAACATGGACGAATCTGATGATATTGGATGTAGCACATACTGTTCTATGAATCTACACTCTATTTCTGTGTCCAAGATATAAATTAAATCAAAACTTTGGTGACTAGTACCTTGTCATGCTCTTTGGTTTTTCAACCGGAGCATATTCGTTCATGTTTGGAGCAAATGGGCCCTTATTTTCATCTATTCTTAGTTCTAACTTAACCTTGTGGGCACTGTTTTAAATATGGCAGCAACAACCAAGTATATGCATTTTTGTTTGGAGGAGATTGATCATCTTTTATAACTTAACCATGTGGGCAATGATTTTGAAATATGGCTGTAAGATGGACTATTTAAAGAATGCATGATACAAAGCACATGAAGGTGGAAGCTAGCATATCTTATGATATGATATAAATTTAACAAATCATGCACGTGAAAATATCAGTGTGTAGCTACAGTGAACATTGAAAATCCTGCCAAGACCAATGCCCATTAATGGAAAATCAGTCCATTTTTGCCATGCCAAATAATGGAAAACAATAGCGCTCTGTATATGTAGGTATTCAAACAAAACACTGAATTATAACCATAGCTTTGCTCATTGAAGAGATATATGCATACATTCGAGAAAATATAAAAAATTCTACCATTCAGATGCTTAGAGTAAACTCTCTAAGTCTGTTTAAACTTTAGCCAGCCAAACAATGTACTCCAGATGCTCACAAGATTTAAACTCAATACTGATAATAATGCACTTTTTCTTTCAGTACACATTCACGATAATACACACACTCATGGCTGTAGATAATGTATCTAAAGCCCAACTTGAAGAACACGTACTGTGTCTATGTTTTAGTGCAACTGGCTTGGGCAAATCAGAGGGATGTATGGCTATATGTATATTGAGTATTATGACTTGAACCAATCAAATGGTTTACATATTGGCCAAGCCATCACTTCATACAACAATTAGAGAAAAAAGTAGAATTTGTTGTGCTATAGGTCAGAAATTCTATCAAGCGAAAATCGAGCTATAAGGGGTGTGGGACTGTTGTGCAGTGGTAACTGATAAGCTAGTGGTGCCAACGATGGAGATCACTACCAATTGGGTTGTGCTAATTAAAAATGCACTTGAGTATGAACTGATTTCAGCAATACTACTAATTGATTTTAGTGTTGTGTAATTGATTAGTAATCAAAGGTGAAGGCAAGTGCACAACAAGCAATTCCATTGTCCAAACAAACTAGCAATTGGGCTATTGATCCCCACCAATAACTCAATTAGAGAAGTTAATAATTCATGATTTTCATTTCTACCCAAATGGTATACACAGAATTTCACCAACTCAAGCAAGCACAAAACACTTAAAACACACAATAGATCTAGAGATTACCCTTCAAACTCAAATGGGAAGACCTAAAATTTATGCCTTGTATTTATGCTCAAGAATTATTACAAACTGGAGCTATACATTCTCAATCATAGATTTCCCATATTCTTACTCATTGGAGGTATTTTTAAAACTGTTTTGACTTAGAAACAATGTTTGTTCACCATGTACAGGCTCAGAATCCTATGAATAGGTTTCTTCATTTCGAGTCCTTAGTCATTTTTTATACTAGCCTCTTATTTCCGAGCTTTATCTTTTTCAATCTCTTGGATTGTTTTTCCATCTATTAAGCACCCACTATTACATTGTTACCTTGGAATGCCAACCAACAAATGGTTCATTTCATTTCTTGTGGCCTTTGGCCTTTAGACCATTGACTTCAAACTTTGGCAACATTTATCTTTTCTTTACAAATTTTGGTGGAGGAATTATTTTTGATCCATTTCGGATCACCTTCTATATTTAACTAATGATGATAGCTTACATTTTCAAATCAGGATCCTCTGAAGGAAAGAGCCCCCTTTATAGAAAATAAGGTAACTCCTAACTTTTCACCTTCATGGCTTTTGGCCCTCCTACTCTACTTGGCCAGCTTACTTTATAAATTTTTACTCATTCCATATTATATGAGAGAGACGTTTATAATAGTAATATGGAAATTACAATATTTACATCCAAGTATTCCTGCTCCCTTATTTGTCAATTTTCTCTTCCAATCATGCTTTCTCCTTCAAGTTTTGAATGGAAATAACATGGCTCTATTCTTCCCAATTTATCATTTGGTTCTTGCCAAAAGATGAGGTAGGTTTTGGTCTCTTGCTCGCTTCCTTGGCTTGTTCAAACTCACCTTGATTTGTCTTGTTAAATGTATTCCTTTGAAATTGTCTGTGGCCTTATTCTCCTTGAGTTCAATTCCTTTTAATAAATAGTAAAAATCTACAATATATGTTCTTGAAGCATGTCTTTGAGCACTTGCTGATCCATGTCATTTTAGGTTCAAAGAGCTCACGTTTCACTTGTTCAAAATCAACAAAATAACATGGAACAACTCCCATAAATCCATTGGAGGATGTTTGTAAAATATAATAAAACTCTATAAGTGATCAATCTTTTGAATCTCAAAACATAAAGAACAGAGGAATCATTTTTTTTTTGTTCATGTGGAAAATACATTTATATTCCATATGAGGAATATAGATGTTAGGGTCCTCGAGGAATTATTCATTCTCAACAGCAAGGTTTAAAGCCATTACATCAAAGTTCATCACGTCATTTACAGGAATTAAACTTGGCTGTGGAAGATCCCAATCATTCCTCCCAACCACTTGATATAAACCCAATTGACAACAAAGAAATGAATTTATGAAAAAATATGAGGGTCATACAATCTTTGAACTGATTATGGCTTCTTCATGAAAAGCCAAATAATTATCCTTCTCAAAAGATGGTTTGTGGTGCATGAAATACCATTGCAAGTTGTTACATATGAAGTATGCAAAAAGATGTAAGAATGTCAATAAATTTTAATGCAAACTGATTCCAAGTCTGCAATGTTTATGTTAGTTTTGGCATTAAATCCGAGCAATGGCAAGCATGGGAGAAGAGTCGTTTGGGTGCTTAAAAGATAGATGCCCTGTACTTTGCTTTCAGTTCAAAAGTCAAAAATATTTCACCAGAGAAAATGATATCAGAGTATTATTTCTTTTGCATAAGTCTTGGCCCATTCTAGTTTCGAATTTCCAATGTTTGTAAAGCAATAGTGAACTCAAGCTTCAGTCTTTTGTTTCATGGGCAAAATATACAATGAGAAACTTATACCGTCAAATGCAACGACTATTAACTAAAAGGAAATGGCAATGAAGTAGTTGTTCTGGCAACTATTAAACAATTTTGAAGATGCAACCTTTACTTTATGAGTTGAAAACGCAAATGTAAAATAAGAAATGGCAAAGGATTTTTTCAAAAAGTATTTTACATTTTTGTTCACCCATTCTTGCTCTTTCTTGTGGATTTTAAACTTCTCTTTTACTTTTGGCATTACTCTTGCAATAGTAAATTTCAATTCATAAGTAAGAGCATAAGAAGGTGCCACCTTCATGGTTTATGAGGAACTTTTCCATGAGTAAGAGCAATCTTTCCATGAAACCTTAAGCTTTCAAAGCATAAAAAATGCAAGCATAAACCCAGTCACTAAAATTAAAAACCCATCCTGGAAATGTGTGCACTTACTCAATCATCCAAACAATTGAAGCTTTACCCATTTGTAAGTAATCCTAAAATGTGAAGCATTAAGTCTGAGAGATGAAAACTATATTGAATTTAGTGTTTTCAATTCTACATTATTTCATTAGCGTAAGCAACAGGAGTCGTTTGCAAAACAAGTTTGTTACGCAAAGAGTTTCTCACTGGTATATATCATTCCTACGATCTTCTGTTGGGCTCTCTAAAATTCTGAGGTAAATGCTTAAAAAATGAATGTAAAAATTTGAATAAAAATACAATACATGCTTAAAAACAATGCTCAGTATAACTTTGAAAAATTCATCCCTTAAATCAAAATTCTTCGTCGATGCAATTTAAAACTTGTAAATTGAAAAAACTTTTCTCTTTATGATATCCTCCCAATCGGAGATAAACATACAAAAGATTTAAAATTTAGTCTTCGAAATACAAAGCATAAGATTTAGCCATGCATGCAATCCTTGATATCTAGTTTGTTTATATTTTTATGACGGAGGGCGATTAAGCCAAATAAAAAGCTAAAGTGATAAAAAGATGCAAGCTCGCATATAAGCACATTATTCAGAAAATAATAACTTATTCGAACAATATTTCAACACTTTTGGTTGCTAACTCATTTAACAAAGCAAATGCCTCTAAAATTGCTAAAGAAAGTTTCTAATTTGAATTCAATTTTCAACACACATGGATTCATTGAAGCAAGCGTATAGGAAAAGGATTACAAGTTCATTCAAGCTATCAAACAAACTTCTATTCAAAATTTCAAAGATTGTAATAACTTCTATTCAAAATTTCAAAGATTGTAAATTCACATATTAAAGATTGTTTATATGCATGTGGAATTTGGCAAAGTAAACCCTCAATCCATTTCATCATACCTCTAACATGAGTTCCCTTAAGTAAGTTATTGTTAGGCTTTCATGTTGAAGCATTGTGCAAAAAATAACTTAATCATGCACACCTTTTTTTGGCAAGCTTCACTCATCAAGCAAAATTAAGCATTCTTACCATTGAAACAAACAAACCAGTCACTGAACAAGATATGCCAATTTTCCTCAACAATAATTCAAACATAAAAACTGGTTCTTTTTAGCTCAAAAAGCCTTCAAGCAAAGCATTAATTCATTAATTTTGACAAGAAAGAATCAAGATTACTATTTATGCAAATTCTTCACCAACAAATTCATTGAATAATCCTTTAAGTGATTAAGAAACTAAGATAAGATATTGCAAATTCTAATCAAAGGATATCTTCAAGCAAGCTTCTTCAATACTTTCAACAAGGTTACATGAGATAGGATTCTTTCACCCAGTTTTGATATATTTAAATAGGATTAAAGCATGTTATTTATTAGACATGAAATCATCCCATACGCTCTGCCAAGCTCTGTGACACTTCAACAAGTGGGCTAACATCACAACAAAGTGCCACCACCAAGTTGACCTAGAAGCCAAAAAGTCATCTACTCTCCTCAGACACCTACGCAACCTACAACACCACTACACAGCTCTGTAGCATATCAATAACATCACAATGAGGCCAAACACCTCTGTAACAAGTCATGAACAAGAACATGAACATGAACATGAAGACGTAGTTTGTCGACCTCATCAACATGGAGCACAAACATCTCCAACACCTATAACTCCTCCAACTCCTCTTTGCATACAAAACACATCAATCCATCAATTAGACCGTCACTAAGCATCACAAGGTTGACATCAATGCATCATGTATAATATCATAAGCTTGACATCAATGCCAACACAAGCTAGTTGCAATCATGAAAACCATAATGCCAACAAACAAAGGAATAGAGGTGTAAACCCTACACAATAATCTACAGCTTCCACTCGCAATACTGGTGCAACCTCATCGTCCAGTCTAGGAAAGTGAAAATATTCTACCATAGGAAAATTGGTTCATGGTGAGCTGTCAGGTTGCCAAGATGAAGATTCATTGTAGACAAAGCACATACGGTTCAAATAACCAAATCCAAAAGTCTCGCAAATAGAGAAGGCATTGGACAAGCTATAGACATGGAAAATGACAGTGGTACACCACATGATTGGGTTAACTTCTTGTTTAGCAAAGAATCATAAAATAATGGAGCATATTGGAGAAGAGATCATTATTTTCGATGAATGTCCTATCACATTGCAAAATGCAAAATATGACAAAGGCACCAAAAAAATTGAGGATTGAAAAGGTAAACATTCATAGTAAAAAGGTTATTAATCAAGAAAAAATGGATATTGATATGCCTAGTGTTGGAGCCGAGAGGCTTATGGTATTCCATCAATCCACTGGGCACGCACTTGCAAAATCTATTAACTAACAGACTACAAAAAAATCCGAGACTGGAAAAAAAAGTAAAAGAACTAGAAGACACTCTAAATCTGGGTCCTCTGTTAATGAATCCACTAGCAATACTAACACCAACATTGTCAATTTTTGTTGCTACAACACCACACAAATCTAATAAAGTTGTCAATCTGCTTAATGCAGTAAAATCATATATCATCAATAACATATGCCAAAGATTATAAACTATTGATCATGCATGGAAAACAACTTTCAATTTAATGTGTTTGCAACAAGAAATTAACATTTGTGAATTTGGTTGATAGTAATCTCAAGCTAGAAATGAAATTCATTGACAATGATTTAGTTACTTTTAGTCAGAGTCTTGAATTACTCTCTGATATAGAAAAACTAAACAAAAGACTTCTAGATCCTAATCGAATGAATCAAGTGGAAGTTTGATGGTTTGAGAGAATTAACATGCTAAAGGAAATCATTTCTGAATGTGTAACAACCCCGGGTTAAAGTTTCATGTAATAAAGGCAAAGAAAAATAATGCTAAGGTCATGGGACATGTATTCAAGCCGAATATTGGAAAACATTATAGTGAGCATCACTTGTGGTTTATTAATGGCTATGGAAATTAGGAAAGGCATTAACAAAGACAAAGAGACAATAAATGACATTTAATTATGGAAATAAAGGAAAATAGGAGAAAAGGAAGGTAAAGAGGCACAAATTTCAATGCAATGGAAATGAGAGGAAAAATGAAGGAAAATGAAGAAAAATGAGACATCAATATTAAAAATGCATTAGAAAAACGGTTCATAGTTTTTGTCAGTTTTGGCTTATAGGGAGAGAGAGAGCTCCAAGAGGAGAGAGCAAGCAAGCAAGAAAAGGACAAATAAAAGGAAGGCAAAGGACAAGCAAAGGAAATCAAGGGAGCGTAAGAAGAAAGTTGGATCAACAACTTTACTGGGAAGATTTTGCAAGTAACAAGTTGTATGTGTGATTTCCTCGCTAGGATGTAAATGCATGGTACATCATTTTTTTATTTGGTTCATTTGCTATCATCAACAAGGGTTTTTCCTAGTTTGATAGTGGTTTCAACCTTGTCTTGCCATTTCTTAGATAACCATCATGTGATGGAATTCATTCTTGGTTGAGCTTTGGATTTTTGGAAGGTTTTGGAACTAGGTGAGGTGGTCTCAGGAAAATTCCAAGTGTTGGAGGTGGATTCTCTCAGAAACCCTCGACAGGTGGGTGGAGGCAGAAAAATTCCTGAAGGTAGGGTGAAGAAATTTTGAGGCATCTGGTGGGCTCAAGTATTGCAGCAATAATGCTGCTACTCCTGGGACTCCCTTCTTTAATTTTATGAACTCGGTAGTTGGTAACAAACTTGGAAGCGACGATGCTGTATGCACAAGTACTAGCTCTTGCCGCAGCTGTCAGATAAGCTGGCACAAGTTCGCTAGGAGCTTAAGCCAATTTCTTATGAGTTCTTAGAAGAAGCTTTTAACTATGATGGATGAAAGCTAGCTCGAAGGAGGCTAGTCTACTTGCAGAAAGAAACCAAAAGCTGAAAGGAAATGCAAACCCTAGTTTTATCGATTAACCCTACCGGTGCAAGAAAAGAGATGAAAGCAGTGGAAACGGATGCCATTGAATTTTAGAAAGGTAAAATGCATGTGACTAAGCTACTTCTGTAGTAAAATCTGGAAAAAACATCTTTTTGTATTTTTGAGTAAGTTGGCAGGATTATTATGCATGTGCTTTAACTGTTTTTTCTATGTAGAGGTTGATTGGCGAAAGAAAATGCTTGCAAGAGGTTGGGAAGGTGAGAAGAGGGCCTAAGGGATCCCTAGCACCCTTCCAGAGAGTTTCACAGTGATTGGATCTCAAGAAACCGCTTTCGTGAGCTTCTACAGGAAGTCTGCAGGGGTTCTACAGGATGTACTGTAGCTTCTACAGGATGTTCCGAAAAGAGAATTTTGGAGGGTTGATGGAGGAAAAACGGTGGGAAAGTGGAAATGGAGGTTGGATAAGGATGTTAAGGGGTTTAGGACCTAGTGCATGAGGCTAAGGAGCGATTGGATTTATTCGAGGATGGAGGGAGCAATGATGCACAAAAATGTAGAAATTAAGGCAAAGTGAGAGAATGTGGCAAATGAAAGGCAAGAATCTAAGTTAGAGGATGAAGCAAGTTGCATGGATGGGGTAAGGATATATGAGGAGGTATCACAGGTACTCTGCACATTATTTCCCAAAAATGATCAAACAAAGAATATGCAAACCAAAGATCTAACTCCTTTAACCTAATTTGACCTAGAAACCATAAGCATGATGCACAATAGTTTATTGGCAACAAATCACGTAAATCAACTATGGAAACCAAACAAGAATGGATCTGAGCATGTAATCACAACTAGAACCAACTTTAGCAACTAAGGATCTAATACTAGAAATTGCATGAAGAAACAAGACAGTGTTTTTATGGCAACAAGGACACCTTGGTCTCAATTCATGGTCCCAAGGAGGGAGAGGTGAGATCAGGGGTTGCTTGGTAGCCCTTTTTGAAGATATTTTCTGTTACCAACCTATTAAATCAACTTAAAACATGAGCAACTATTTCTATCAGCAAAAATGAATAAATAACCAAACAAGATTGTAACCTACTAGCAGAAATTAATTAAAGGCAACAAAAAAAACGTATAACAGTGCACAGAGGAGGTCCTGGCATTTGGGTTGGGCCCAACCCTAAAAGCTACAGGATCCTAAAAGAAGCTCAGAACTGAAGCAAAATGAAACTGATCTCCATTATTTAGAAAATAACCATGTCATAGAAATGTTTACAACAAAAGCTCCACAAATGAGCAAAAACAGAGCAACACTAGAGTGCTAACCTACTAACTAAAATCTAACTACAATCTGACCTAAAACTGACCAAAATCGAACTACA
The DNA here is from genome assembly GCA_000404065.3 of Pinus taeda. Taxonomy (NCBI): domain Eukaryota; kingdom Viridiplantae; phylum Streptophyta; class Pinopsida; order Pinales; family Pinaceae; genus Pinus; species Pinus taeda. The sequence goes on along the minus strand of APFE031276857.1, from coordinate 22,944 downwards.
AACTAGCTAACTGAAATGAAGTCGTGAGCCTTCTTATTTATACAAATTGAGGACCCCAACAATTCTCCTTAATTTTAGGGACTCGGCTGCCAAAACTTGTAGTTAACAACAGTCCTACTTGACTTGCTTGGCTGCCCATTTGTGCTCCGAGTTTTTTATGGAGAATTAGAGGTAAGGGCTCATAAATGAAGGGGACACCCTCCTACAAATCCTCTCCCTTGTTCTTCCACGAATTTGGATGCCAAGTTCTCATTTAAACCTTTGATTTTGTCTCAAAATTGACCAAAAATTTGCATAAAGCACACATTAGACTTTTTGGCATAATGACTAACCCAATTCACTCTATTAGCATAAATATAATGAAAACATGCAATAAACTAATGAGAATGGTGGATTAAGTCGAATTAGGAGGCTAAATGAGCCCATATAATTACCCATTTTTGGGGCTCATCATCACCCCTCTAATGAAAGTGTTGCTCATCCTCTGAGCAATTAATCTATCTCTTCATTTTTGATGGCCCTAGTGGCCTCCTTATCATCCGAAGCTTCTGATGTGGTCTACTCATGTGTGCCATAAAATTTTGCCTTCTTGTCCATGTCCTTCCACTGCTCCTCATATTTTGCTTGTTTGAATTCTTGTGCTTTTCCTAGCCTTAAAATACGTGGAGGTTTGCCTTTTTCTCTTCCCCTTTTGTTTTGGAGGTGTGCTTAAGGCAGCCAGCACAGCTGCTGCCTCCCTGGCCAAAATCTCAGGTGATTTCTCCTCTTGCTGTTCTGTTTTCATGCTTCCTGTAAAAAGTCCAGTGTCAACCGTTTCGGTCTGCTTGGCTGGATGTGTCTTTCCTTTTAGTTTCTATGTGGTTGCCTTGGTTGTGCCCTCCTTTATTTGGAATTTTTCAGTCCTCCTCTCTGATTCCCCAATTAAGACAGTTCAATTCACCACCTTTTCGAAACATACCATGCATGGAAGAGTGTTTCGAGCCTACCTCTTTTGGAATTACAAATTTGACGAAGCAAAATCCCGGGTTGTCTTTCTGCACGGCTGTTTCTGCCTTTCATGTAGAAGCCTTCCTGTAGAAGGCTCTCGTTTCTTGTAGAACGGAACTACGCTTCCTGTAGAGCTCGATAGGCGGGAGATTTTTTTTAAAAATGGCAGAAATCTCGAAAAATCAAGCAGGAATCTTGTAGAGGACCACTGGTTAGCTAATCTAGAAGTGGTGGATGTGTGCTTCAGTTGTGAATGTCGTGAAGATGCAATGAACAAAGAGTGGTGAGAGTTTCAGCCGAGCATCGTTTAACCGCAGCGTGATTCGTGTGAGAAGATGAGGTGGCAGAAATGTGTGATGTCATTATTCGGACCATTGGTCCCTACTGCAGTGTCATCGTGGGCCTAGATGTCTTCTGCCTGTAATCCCTTACCATCAGTGGCGCTGGAGTTCCAAACGTTGACCACTATCTGTTTTTTTTAAATTTCACATGAATGACTATCCACGTGTGCTGGGTGACCTCCAAATGAGTGCAATCGAACAGGCTGAGGGTGTTGGGTTAACTTGCTAGCTTCCTGGCTTAATCCCACCATTTCATTCGTTTATGCATTTTCGAATCATACAGATGCAAATAGAGGAATTGGTTTAGACACTTACCTGTAAGTCGACGTGCTGCTTGGTCTTTTTTGCTGTTGCATGCTCATATTTTGTAGATGCATGCTGGTCTATTTGCTGATACATGGCTTATTTTTTGGTGCAGGTATCCTCTGGCTGGATCTACGCTACAGGATCCTACTTCAACGTTCAGATTTGCACCCTCATGCTGTTGATGCTGAATTTTTACAAGATAGCAACTTATTTTCTCCATAACTCCCAAACGATATGTCAGATTGACTTGAAACTTTCTGAGCATGCTTCTATCATTTTTATGCACCTCCCATAGCAAAATGGTGGTCAATGGATGCACGGATATCAAGAGAAGCTGAAAATGGCTGAAGATTACAAGGGTCAATTTCTCGGAAACCGTGCATTGGAATCGGCTAAAACTGCTTGGGTAGGTTGCTATCACCCATATGCATCTCCCCATGAAACATATTTTGAAACGGATGCACATATATGGAGAAAATACAAAAAATGGCTGAAGGTGATGGAGGCTGATTTCTTGGAAACCATGCACCGGAATTGGCTGAAATTGCTCGGGCATGTTGCCATAATCCCTATACAACTCCCCGTAAAACAGTTTTGTAAATGGATGCATGGTTTTTAGTGAGGGAAAAAACAAATTTCTATTCTATGTATTTTTGCTTCAAAGCATTCTGCAGGGGGTTTGCACAGTAAGAAAAAATGAGCTTGAGTTGTGATGCAGGCATGGAAATGATGGAGGAGGAGTTTGAAGATTACAGGAGGATTTATGAACCCTTTATGAAGCTAT
>APFE031276857.1:0-19517 GCA_000404065.3 Pinus taeda | reverse complement strand
ACATGTCACCTTCTACCATGACCTTCTCATCTTCCTCTTTTTGCTGATTTTTCTCTTGAATACATGGAGGATTTGATGGTAACCATGAGGGAACTCTCTCGATCTCTGATTTTGTTGGCTTCTCTTTATCAAGTGCAGCCCATGGTTTTTTGCTCTCCTCTTTTGAATGTTCTTTTACTGGATGTGGTCCTTTAATGCTATCAATATAATCTCTTTTTTTGCAATACTCTTCCTGAGCTATGGTGAATATCATTGAGCTTAAGAGGAGTCATTTGGACATGTTGTGCCTCAAATTTGCAATTGGGTTGAGCTATTCCAATGTGCGGGTTTGGAAATGGTGGCATGGGTAGTTGAGTGGGGGTGTATATTTGAGATGGATGTGGATGGGGCTATGGTTGGGCAGGTGGTGGAGGAAAAGGAGCGGGAGGAGTGTTGTACTGGGGCCACTGCCCTTGATGAGGTGCATTCCACTGAGGCTGTGGCTGAGCGTAGGGGTGAAATGGATGGGCAGCTGGTTGGGCATAATATGGAGATGTGAAGGACCAAGGAGGAGGTGTGGACTAGGAAGGATGAGTAGGGGGACCCCAAGAAGGCATGAAAGTGGCTTGATAGGGGTCGTAAGAAGTCTGGGATGTCCCTTGCATTCCCTGCTGGTAAGGTATGGGTCCATGTGGCCTCCTTTGGTTCATATAATAGAGTGGTTCAGTGGCTCCTTTAGCCCTCTGATATGCAACTTTGATTCTGGGTAAGGAAGGGCACTGATCTGCAGGATAGTCTCTTTCACAGACAAAACACGCTTCTATGGAGTGCAATGGACATTCGTTCCTAGGATGCTTTCTAGTGCACCTGGGACAAAAGATGGCCAAAGCCCTCTTGGATTCCTCTTGCTTCCTTTGGATCTGTAAGGTATCCAGTTGCATGGTAAGAAACTGCCTCATCTCGCTCTTGAAATCTTCCATCTGATTTGCAAATTCGTTTTTGGATAAGGTACTACTCCCAACATTTCTACTTGTAGCCATTTGCTCTAGAGGAATGTTTTCTTCTTCTTCTCCCCTAGAGGTTCTTCAAATATGTCTTGTTGTCCACCTAGGGGTTCTTCTTAATCACAACCATCGAAGAAAAGAGAAGGTTGGCTGTGTGAAGTAGTGGGGGTGTTGTGCAAACATTTTTCTGACTTATCTCTACTCCTACAAGGCATGAAATGAAATCTTTTTCGTTGATTTTTGTTTCTTTTTTTTTCTGCTTATACCTACAAAAACTAAAATAGATTGAACTGTGACTAACTAAAATCTATCTTGTTGAAATGAAAATGCAGAATTGAAATGAAAGCAGGAAAGGACTAACCTATGTTGCTCAAATGAAATTGCAGGAATGAAATGTTAGGCTATGTTTGCAGAATTGGAATTGCAGAATTGGAATGCTAATCTACTCTTGTAGAATTGAAATTGCAGGATTGAAATACTAATCTACGCTTGCAGAATTGAAATTGCGAAATTGAAATGCTAAGCTATGAAAGCGGGAAATATCTAATCTACGCTTGTTGAAATGAAATGAAAGCAAGAAATGTCTAATCTACTTTTACGGAAATGAAATTGCAGAATGGAAATGAAACAACTACTCTACTCTTACTGAAATAAACCACTGAGCAGAAGGTTGCAGTAGAAAATAGAAGAAAAGCAGCGATTACCAATACTCTGACGCTTCCCCGAAAACGACACCAAAAAGATGGTTGGCTCCAGTATTTCAGCAATAATGCTGCAACTCCTCGGACTCCCTTCTTTAATTTTATCAACCCGGTAGTTCGTAACAAACTTGGAAGCGATGGTGTTGTATGCACAAGTACTAGCTCTTGCCGTGGCTATCACTTGATCAGCTAGCAGAAGTTCGCTAGGAGCTTAAGCCAACTTCTTATGAGTTCTTAGAAGAAGCTTTCAACTGTGATGGGTTAAAGCTAACTCGAAAGAGGCTAGCCTACTTGCAGAAAGAAACCAAAAGCTGAAAGGAAATGCAAACCCTAGCAAACCCCAGTTTTACCGATTAACCCTACCGGTGCAAGAAAATAGATGAAAGAAGTGGAAATGGATGCCATTGACTTTTAGAAAGGTAAAATGCATGTGACTAAGCTACTTCTGCAGTAAAATCTGGAAAAAACATCTTTTTGTATTTTTGAGTAAGTTGGCAGGATTATTATGCATGTGCTTTAACTATTTTTTCTGTGCAAAGGTTGATTGGCGAAAGGAAATTCTTGCAGGAGGTTGGGAAAGTGAGAAGAGGGCCTAAGGGGTCCCTAACACCCTTCCAGAAAGTTTCACAGTGATTGAATCTCAAGAAACTTCTTTCGTGAGCTTCTACCGGAAGTCTGTAGGGGTTCTACAGGATGTACTGTAGCTTCTACAGGATGTTCCGAAAAGAGGATTTTGGAGGGTTGATGGAGGAAAAACGGTGGGAAAGTGGAAATGGAGGTTGGATAAGGATGTTAAGGGGAATAGGACCTAGTGAATGAGGCTAAGGAGTGATTGGATTTGTTCGAGGATGGAGGGAGCAATGATGCACAAGAATGTAGAAATTAGGGCAAAGTGAGAGAATATGGCAAATGAAAGGCAAGAATCTGAGTTAGAGGACGAAGCAAGTTGCATGGATGGGGTAAGGATATATGAGGAGGTATCACAGGTACTCTGCACGTTATTTCCCAAAACTGATCAAACAAAGAGTATGCAAACCAAATATCTAACTCCTTTAACTTAATTTGACCTAGAAACCATAAGCATTATGCACAACAGTTTATTGGCAGCAAATCACGTAAATCAACTATGGAAACCAAACAAGAATGGATATGAGCATGTAATCACAACTGCAACCAACTTTTGCAACTAAGGATCTAACACTAGAAATTGCATGAAGAAGCAAGACAGTGTTTTTATGGCAGCAAGGACACCTTGGTCTCAGCTCATGGTCCCAAGGAGGGAGATGTGAGATTAGGGGTTTCTTGGTAGCCCTTTTTGAAGATCTTTTCTGTTACCAACCTATTAAATCAACTCAAAACATGAGCAAATATTTCTATAAGCAAAAATGAACTAAATAACCAAACCATATTGTAACCTACTAGCAGAAATTAATTAAAGGCAGCAAAAAAACGTATAACAGTACACAGAGGAGGTCCTGGCACTTGGGTTGGGCCCAACCCCAAGAGCTACAGGCTCCTAAAAGAAGCTCAGAACTGAAGCAAAATGAAACTGATCTCCATTATTCAGAAAATAACCATGTCACAGAAATGTTTACAGCAAAAGCTCCACAAATGAGCAAAAACAGAGCAGCACTAGAGTGCTAACCTACTAACTAAAATCTAACTACAATCTAATTAAAAACTGACCAATATCGAACTAAAAACTAGCTAACTAAAATGAGACCCTAAGCCTTCTTATTTATACAAATTGAGGACCCCAACAATCCTCCTAAACTTTAGGGACTTAGTTGCCAAAACTTGCAGTTAACAGCAATCCTACTTGACTTGCTTGGCCGCCCCTTTGTGCTCCAAGTTTTTGATGGAGAATTCGAGGTAAGGGCTCATAAATGAAGGGGACACCTTCCTACAAATCCTCTCCTTTGTTCTTCCACGAATTTGGATGCCAAGTGTTCATTTAAACCTTCGATTTTGTCTAAAAATTGACCAAAAATCTGCATAAAGCACACATTAGACTTTTTGGCATAATAACTAACCCAATTCACTCTATTAGCATAAATATAATAAAAAACATTCAATAAACTAATGGGAATGGTGGATTAAGTTGAATTAGGAGGCTAAATGAGCCCATATAATTACCCATTTTTGGGGCTCATCAACATCCAAGCTTGGTTTGGTTTTGTGATCTTGGGACCGGTTTAGGTGAGATCACGGTAGCTTAAGGATGGAGGTGGTTTAACCTCTAGAGTCCTTAGTTAATTGTGTCTTGGTTTATCCTATGAGATCCCACATTCATACATGGACTATGATGTGGGGGTGATTAGATGAAAGAAAGATTTGGTTTACCCTAATCTATCATCAGGTAGTACATGGGAGTCCCTGACTTAGTTGGACTTTGCATAAGTTAATATGAGCTATTCTTCTAATGTAATTAATGAGCACATGTACTTGTTATTATGTGGATTTTATGGCTGATTTTTCATGGTTTCTATTCTGGTTGTATGTTGGTTATAAGCATGGTTCTATAATGTGCTCTAGTTATGGCTCTTGTTCATGATTTAATAGTTTATTGAATGGTTGATGAATGCATGGGCTAACATGTGTTGTTGCAACTAGCTTAAGAGGGCATTGAACCTTCTTGGTGATTCTCAGATGAAGTTCAGAAGTCTATGATCAGATATGCTTCATGGCCTGTAGCTTTCATGTTTACCATATGTTTGCCAAAATGTTTATCATTTACTAAGCATGTTCTAGTCAAGATATTGCTCAAGCATTGATTATTTAGCATTATTATTATTATCATTGTCATGATTCTAGAAATTTACAGGCAATTATGGGAAGTGGTTTGGAGACTAGCCTAAAAACGTGGCATATATCTTGCGACTGCATGCAAAAAATAAGGGATTTTGGTTCATAACTGCTGGGAGATAGGCTTGTGGGTGCACTTATAGCCTCATAACCACGCACATGAAGTGTCAAGGGTACGGTTGTGGAGTTAGGTCAATGAAAAATAGTTCCAGCTCAGGGATTGATCACCTGGGGTGGTTTTCAGGATCCTCAATGATATGTAGTCCCTGAGGGGATGCCAGTAAGTTGTTGGTTTGTAGGCTCCACTTCCATTATTGGAACTTGGAGGTTGGGTCATGTCATAGTAGCACTCATCTCATGTTTACTCTGAAGAGTTTGTAAAAACAGGGAAATATGGGGTGGGGGGTTACAGATTGGTATCAGAGCTTCTAGGTTCAAACACTTGGATGGGATGGGATAAATGCATGCATAAAAACATTCATTGTGATGGTTATGGTTATCATGCATGATGTTGGTATGTTAATATCTTGATGTCATTATATATATATATATATATATATATATATATTATTATATATATATATGTTATATATATATATATATATCGTGCTAATTTGGACTGATTTGTGGAGACGTGATAGCCTCCCCTGAAATGCATTGAGGTATGATTTTGATTATGTTTCTATTTGGTTTATCTAACATGGCATGTTTGCAGGAAATAAAAGGTCAAAGATGAAGAGTAGAATAGTGGAATATGTTTCACATGACTCCCCTTACAGGCTTGATGTGAATTCTATGGAATGGGAAAAGTTAGTTGAGTAGTAAGGAGAAGAGTATTCTCCTGATATGGAAAATACATTGAAGAGCTTTAGGGAAGAGATCAAAAGTTGCAAGGCAAGTAATAACAAGTTGATTGAGACATAGGAAAGGATTTCTAGAGCTCAAGAAAAACAAGTAGAGGTTAATGCAGTGATTCTACAAAGTCTTTCAGAGTTGTAGAAGCAAGGACGGATGGGGAACAATCATGGACATAGGAAGGAGAAGAAGAATACTGGGGCAGATGGTAGTAGGTCTCAGAGGAGACACAAGTTGGATAGGGAGGTGTTGAAGCCCCGAAAATCGGGTTGACAACAAGGGGGATACCCACTCGGTCCGGACCTTGGTTGGTAGCTCCTTATCCGTTTGGTATAGTGGGTCCGACTGGGGATAATGGGACCAGTTTCCCAATCTGGGGTGTGTGTGTGTGTGTAGAGTTGAATAATGTTGATCTAAGAGTACTTTAAAGCTAATCTAATTCAGATTTTTAAACTAACTTTATGCTATTGTAATCTAATGAGAAACAACATCTAATCTATGCTAACCCGGGATGTATATCTTCTATTATGCGATCTAAAGAGATTTCAAATAATAATTGGTAATAAAGATCATTCATCTATCATAAGAATAGAAATCGTTTAAGATAAACCACTTTGCATAAGAAGTTAGGCAAAACAGTTGTGAACAGCATATCGCATAATAAGCTATTCATATGTCAGACATAAACAATATGACTCCACCATACAGAAGTGCCAAATGATAACCCACACATTCATGCAAAGACATATAAACAACTGAAAAACTATAAATCACTTCAAGAATATAAGCAGAAATGGTCAAGAGATAAAAGTACCATTTATGACTGGTTCCACTCATAAGCTTCAAGCAACAATGATTTATCTCTCCTTACTCTAACATCTACTAAGAGTACAGAAGTGCAACATCAGTAGCAGATATCAAATGCAAACATTAATAAACCTTGATCCATCCATTCATCAAAACCACCTCCGAGGGCGCAAAAGTGCATGTTTTGAGGACGAGTTTTTGATAAATCTCTGGACCCTTCTCTAAATGCCTGAGAAGGGTTTAAATACTGCTAGCTAATTAACTTGATTACATAAATTTAGGATCCGGTTTTCAAATGACCGTCCGTATGATAAAGCAAACTATTTCTAAAAATTAAATCTGACTCTGAACTATTTCTGTATTTGCTCCTTAGTGCTGTAAGCATACAACATTCGACTGGGAAGAGTTGGCTGGTTGCCTTCCCCTTTCGTGTGTGCTATAAAAATAGAAGTAACAAGAGTTGGCACCACTTTCTGATAAACTATAAGATATTTTAGAGAATCTTCCTCTGACTGGGTGTATTCACTGCATGTATACTTGGTAATAACTCAAATTTCCCTCAAACTGATTCTTCTTTTGCTATTTCGGTTTCCGTCCTTGCGAACGACTGGATGAGTCAAAGACTTTACTTTCTAAACAATTCTCTGGATTGAAAATTGCCTCCGTTCTTCATTCCGGGCTTTTATGGTGTGTAAGCTTCAGGGTTTTTTGTAATCATGCTGCTTTTGTGCGCCTTTGATTCTGAGCTTTAGATGACCTATTGACATCAGCATCTGTTGAGTGATACTCTGGAATCTGTGGTCCTATCGTATGCGGCATCCGTTTCTGAAGGGATTTCTTCTCTGTTCTCTGAGCATTGGCGCTTTCCCCTTTTCCTTAGATGTTTCCTGCACATTGCTTCATGTCATTTCCTGTTTTATAGTTTACGCAAAGGAAAAGAGTAATGGTAATAAAGATTGACATTAAAGCTTTAAATCTTATGTATGCATAATTATGACATTCATAGCAAACTGACCCTTCGAAAAACAAAAAGCTGTCATTCCTGGATACTTTGGCGTACAATCATTAATTTCTTTTTAAGGCGCGCGCTTAATTTTGATTAATGGGCAGCTTTCCTTGAATACTGTGATGAGGAAAATTCGCATTCATCGCAGATCGCAGATCGTGTTATAGTATCGCGGCATCGCAATATCGGATCACCGCAGTATCGCAGTATCGCAGATCGCAGAAATTAGTCATTGTGTGCTACTTTACGCGATGTTGCGATATGCGACGTCGCACATCGGCCGTCAGAGATTTCTTAAGTTTTTCATTTAAGAGTGCTTTATAGTGAATGCGATGCGATGAATTTTGCATCGCTTCTTCATAGTCTATTATGCTCATAGAAAAAATGTTTCATTATTTCGTCACGATAAAATTTTAAGGAATTAAAACTGTTTTTTTGAATTTTTAATAAGGGTCCCCATTTTCTTGGTGTTATTGCTAATATCAAACAAAGAGGGGGTTTGTTGGTGGCCACAACAATGGCGATTCACTGGGAAGAACCAGTTATCTCTGATTTTCTATTGAATTTTAACTTCCGAAACAGAAAAATTTTCATAAGGCTAAACTTTGTTATGGACAGATAGAGTACATTATGCTTTATCCTATCAATGATATTTTGTTTCAACCTTTTTCTATTCCAATCATTCGTTTCCTGAGGTTTAGTCCTTGTATTTACACCAGCCATTACTTGGTCTTTTAAAGATAAAATAAGGTCATCTCTGTATGCTAGCTTTTTAAAATATGCTCATTTATCGTAGGTAGAGCCTCTGCTGCCAACAGGCGTCCATAGCCTCGACAGGGTTACCTATTACCCAACAATGATCCTTTATCCTGCTTAAGGTTATTTTACAACTTTTCAAAGAAAAACCCATTTTGACACTTTTTCTTTTTTATTCTCTAAAGAACAATGCCTTGGTTTGGTGGCCAAATTATGACACAGTCATTCACTTGATTTACACTTTTGCTGAACAAGCTGGCTCGTGATGAGACCCCTTGTCTTTTGATTGCAACAATCTTAAGTCGTTGCCCTGTTTTGGTGGATAGTATTGGCAAAGTCAGCGAGTTATAATATCTATGATCATGATAAGCCGGCTCGTGATGAGACCTCTTATTCTTTGAGATATAGTGTTTTCTCGGATTGTTTCTCTGAATGCTGTGATTTTCTTTAGCAGGGAGGAAACCATTGTTTTTCCTTAAGAAAGCTCTGGACGATAATAATAGAGTTTGAAAACAACAGTTTTACGGAGAATCCTCATTTTATTATTGATACCTTTCATTGTGCTGATATAAAACAATTTTTTTGCCAAAGGTTGCTTTCATAAAATTCTTTGAAGTTGGAACTAGTATCATATCTAGGCTAAAGTTTAACTCTATCCGTCAATAATAAAGATCAGATTTTTCGAAAATTTATAATGTTTGTACAAGCGAAAAATCAAAATCTAACAGAGAATTTGGTGTCCTATTGTGTGAACTCCTGTAGTAACCATCTACAACTGGTTTTATTTATAAGAAAGAAGAAAAACAAAAAGCTATCCTACAAAAAATAGAAGAGTAATCTTCTATGGAAAGTATATTTTCAGGATCTGTCCATTAACAGGCAAAGAATCCTTTCTACCTGCTAAATCCTGCAACACAAACGTTGATGGGCCTATGACTTCTACAATCTGAAAAGGACCAATCCACATTTTCTGGAATTTTGTATGTTTTCCCTTCTCTTCATGAGCCTTATCCCATTTCAAAACTAGATCTCCCATCTGAAAGTTTTTTCTGGTCATTATGCTTGAATCAAAAAAGGATTTTATTAGCGCTTGGTGATGAGCATGGGTTTTCTTAGCTTGTTCTCGTTGTTCTTCTAATTTAATTATTTCCATTTGTCTCAATTGTAAGGAGGAAGTAGATACTTCATCGATGTATTGTACTAAAGACAAGGAGGGGATCATTAAGTGAGTTGGAAGAACCACTTCCTTCCCATAAACTAAGTTAAAGGGAGAAGCGCTGATTGAAGCTTTCTTCGTTATTCTATCTGCCTATAAAGCATTTACCAAATTTTTGTGCCAATTCTTCTGGTTCTGGTCAACTGTTCTTCTAATAATCCTGATTAGGTTTTTATTTGTTGATTTAGCCAGTCCATTTCCTTGTGGATAGTAGTTAGCCGAATATTTCAGTTTGAACCCTCTTTTAAGTGCAAACTCAGTCATTGCATTCCCAGAAAAGTATGAAGCATTATCAAACATCAGAGCCGTCGGCAATCCAAACCTAGTGATTATAAATTGATCTATGAATTCAATGATGTTTTCAGAATTAGCTGTTTTGAGAGGGACTGCTTCTACCCATTTAGTAAAATAATCAGTTGCCGTGAGGATGTACCTATGCTGCTTAGAAGAGTGAGGAACGATCTCACCTATTATGTCCAAGCCCCATTGACTAAATGGTTGATCAATGTTTACCGACTGTAGTGGCATGGACGATTTCTTTTGTCTCCCTGCAGTAGTTTGGAAGATTTGGCATTTCCTTACATAACTGTGTGAGTCTTTGAACAGTGTGGGCCAATAATACCCCGCACGTAAGATCTTATGTGCGGTAGCATCTCCAGTATAGTGTCCGCCTGCGGGCCCATCATGGAGTTCCTGCAAAACCTTTTCGGCTTCAGTTTTCTCAAGACACCTAAGAAGTACAGAATCATAATTCCTTTTAAACAGAACATCATTATGAGCTGATATTGTTTAGATTTTAATCTCAGGGCTCTTTTCTTGGTGTGATCCAGGTGTGCTGGAGCATACCCGTTTTTGAGATAATAAATGGTGTCAGCGTATAATGATTATGTATCGTTTAGGCTTACCTCATACGTTTGTACTTCCTAAGATGAACTTTCAGGAATCTGTGATGCTCCAGCCAACATTTTGCAGAAGCCTTGACCTCTCACAATGCTTGCTAGTTTGATTTCAAGGTCGTATTCTTGTAAAGAAATGATCCAATTTGCTCTTTTTTCACCCACATCTTTCTGTATTAGAAGATTTCTTACCGCTGGAAACGGTACTATGACCTTGGTATGGGTTTTAAGTAAGAAAGGTCTGAAATATTTGATCGATTTGAAAACAGCGTATGCCTGTTTCTCCACGTCTGAATAGTTAAGTTCAGCACCTTGTAAATTAGAGCTAAAAAATGCGATTGGAGCTTCTGCTTTCTCTTGATTCGCTTGAGTTAGAATCGCGGCATATGATTTCTCTAAGGCGAATGTGTATAAGATAAAAGATTATGAAAAATTCGGGGTTGCTAAAGACGGAGCATTAATGATAGCTTGTTTGATTAGGTTGAATGCTTCATGCTCATCTTGACCCCATTTAAAATTTGAATTCTTTTTGATCATAGTTTGCAAAGGAGAAACAATTCGTGAAAAATCTGGGACAAATATTTTCACAAAATTGATTTGACCAAGAAAAGATTGCATGGCCTTTTTATTATAAGGTAGGGATATTTCAGAAATTTCTTTGATTCTATCAGGTTCAATGTGAATGCCAGATTTTGATACTATGAATCCTAGAAGTTTTCCTTCACTTAATGCGAAAAAAGATTTCTTTAGGTTAAGTGAAATCCCATACCTTAAACATCGTTGACAGATTTGTTTCAAGTCTTTGAGATGGTCGCTTCGCTTTTTGGAGTATACTGTTATATCATCCAAATAAATCACTATAGATTTACTGACTAAACCCTTGAATGCGATGTCCATAGCTCTCTGAAATGTAGTGCTGGCATTGATCAAACCAAACGGCATCTTTCGATATGCGTATGTGCCCCATTTAGTTCGGAACGTGGTTTTTAACTAATCGTCGGGATGTACCAACACTTGATTGTATCCTGAAAATCCATCCAAGAAAGACATTAGTTCTAAGCCTGCTACTACCTGTAATATCTGCTCCATAGGAGGGAGGGGAAAATTGTCTTTTTGACAGGCTTTGTTGAGATTTCGAAAATCGATACAGATTCTAATATCTCCGCTTTTCTTTCTAACGGGTACCATATTGGAGACCCATTTGGAATGTCTGACGGGGAAAATTATTCTGGCCTTTAATAACTTATTCAGCTCAGTCTTTATTTGGTTTTCTAACTTGGGGTGGATTTTTCTGAGTTTCTGTTGGACAGGTTTTTCATTGTCAATCATAGGGATAGTATGTTGGATAATGGAAGTGTCGTATGTCTTCAACTCATCGTAATTCCAGGCGAAAATATTTTTGTATTGTCTCAAAAGACGAATATATGCTAGTTTCTCGTCAGGGGCTAGGCTGTGGCCTAGATTAACGTTTTGTGGTTTATCATCGGTTCCCAGGTTTACTGATTCGTAGTTCAGAGTTGAACTATAGAGCTTAGAATTAGTAGACCTTTTAAACCGACATTTCAAATCGTATAAGTCTTCCAACTTAACCCCTGATTTAGGTATAGCATTATCAGTGCTACTTTGTTGTATTTTCCGATCGTGGTGGTCTTCGTCAATTATTTGATTGGAGTAAGATCCTTCAGAGGTGAGGAAATTTACAATATCAGGATCGTCATTGAATACTCTCTAGTTTGTAATGTTGTCAGGGATGGACGGTCTAAAGATTAATTCTATCGAGAATCTATCTGGACTAAAATCTTCGGAGGGAATGAGTCTAGAGGCTACGTTGGCTAAAAGGTCTGCGCTTGCGTTTTAAATTCTCGGGATTGAGAAATATTGAATGCTATGAAATGCTCAGTCAGATCTTGTACTAAAGATTGATAGTGTTTCAAATGACTTGATAGGTAATGTATGGTGTTACGTACCTATTTGTCGACAATCTCAGAGTCTCTGAAGACTTGAAGATACTTGACATTCAACCTGATTGCTTTCTATAAGCCTTGCACCAAGGCCTCATATTTCGTTGTATTGTTTGTGAAATGGAATTCAAGTCTACACGTAAGCATGGTCTTATTTCCTTCTGGACTAATCAGAACGCATCCTGCTCCTGCTCCTTCGTTAGATTTAGAGCCATCAAAATACAATTTCCGAAACAAATATGTATTTACAGGTTTCTCTACAAAATTAACACACTTTGAATTATCAGTTTGGGAAAAATTTTTGACTTGGGACAAAACTGAATTTTCTAAGTAAGGTGATGTATGAGCATTGAAATGCAGAGGAAAGAATCTACCGAGTAATTGCCTATGATGCTGCTGTTATATGCTATTGCTTCATTTTCTCCCTCCAATTCTGTTACTATGTACTTCTGGTGTAACTCTAGTTCAACCTTTATTTGATTCGGTTTACCATTGTAGGGTAACCACATGTGCAACCAGTCGGTTGAGAAGTATCCATGGAGTTTTTTGGACCAATCCCTGCCAAGAATTAAGCCATAGAATTCTAGGATATTAGCTACTAGAATGTCAATAACCTGACATACCTTCGGGTTAGACGACAATCTTATGGTCACTTGATTAAGTTCACCAATCACTTCGACTTGAGATCGATCAAGATGAACTATGCGCATTGCGGATTTTTGTGGTTGAACATTCAACTTGGCACATATTGATCTGGGTAAAATATTCGTTGAAGCCCCAGAATCTACCAAACAATTGTGCACATTTTTATTGAAAATTTCATAAGTGAGAAGAAAAGGGGGAGTGTGAGATCTTGATCTTCTCCAATCAAGCGATGTCATTTGGATCAATATAATGATCATTTGCTGGGAGTCTTCCTGTTGTGGAAGCTACAGCTGTAGCAAGATGTAAGTAGGCCGGCATGTATTCTTTCATCATTATCTTCTGTTGATGTTTCAATTTGCTTAATTCATAAAGAGTGATATTAGCCCTAGTCTTTTTCATGTCATCAATAATATTATATTCCATTTCATCTGACACTATCAGTGTTCTCAATGGAGGTATTTGATCTGGTTGGACTGGGCTAGATTGAGTCGCTTTAGCGGTCATTTTCTTTGTTGCGACTTTATCTTTTGTTGCAGGGCTTGCGCCCTTCTTCTTAGGGGTAGTTTGGGGAGGATCAAGTTGATTTTTGCTTCGTGTGCTAACTGGAAATGCTTCTTGATCCTCTTCTTGTGGGAGGATGAAATCCCACATTCCTTGTAGTTCCACAATTTCTTCATCATCGGTCTGCCCTTCAGTGGTACTCTCTTCTTCTTCCTCTTCTTCGGATTCGACATTTGAGATAGCGTTGGGTGGTTTCGCATCCATTGAAGGGCCTCTTTTAAAAGTTCTGTAGGGCTTTTTTGAAGAAGTTTCTGCTACTTGTTTTTTTATGTCAATCATCTCATTGGACATGGTCTTTAATACTTTTTGCAATCCTTCTAAATTGAAAGGATCTTTCGTTTGTTTCTTCTTGGGGTCTTCCTTGAAGGTGACTTTTTTAGATTTGCGTTCTTCTATCGCGGATCTCTTTTCCAGGGCTATACGTGTTTCTCTACTGCTATCGCCTCTGTCAGGTTTTCAACTAAAGTTGTTTTATTTGCCCTATCCATGAAGATTGCTAAGTTTGATGGTAAGGCTGTGATATACCATTCACATCGTACTTCTTTGCTGGGTTGGGAAGCAGTGGGGATTTTGTTGAGGATTTTATTGAATTGTAAATTGAAATCTTTGATGGGTTCTCTAGCTTCGGCTTTAAGATTGGATAGGTCACTGATTAACATTGCCGTTGATCTGTCATCACCAAACTTGGTGAGGAATTGACTTTGAAAAGTGTCCCAACTTGTGATAGACCTAGAGGGTAATTAAAAGTACCATGACCCGGTTGTTCCTTGCATTGTATAGGGAAAAAGCTAGGCAACAGCGTCCTCGTTGGTAACTCCATTGAGATTGACAGAAAGCATGAAATTGTTAATGTGCTCTTCAGCTAGCATGCCTGCTTCTGGGTTGAATTTGGGTAGCCATTTCTCAGGATGGGCCGGTATTTGGCTCAGGGGTGGAGGCATTAAAACTGCTCCAGGGTTGTTCCATGGAGATTGGGTCATTTTTGAGCTTCTAGTAATTGCAAGTGTAGGGGATGATCCTTGAGGCTTGGAAGATGAAGATATTATGATCTTAGACGATTAGGGAAGAGGGGTTGTGGAAGGTGGATGAGTGGTTTGGAATGAAGATGTGGGCGGTTGACTTCGCGGTGAGGGGGTTGAGATGGATGATGTAGATGAAAGAGTCTCACTGTCAGACTGCAATGATGTTTTCCTTGCTCTTTTCCTGGTGGGAAGAGGGAATTCAGTTGGCTGGATGTCAAATTTTTCGCTCTTTAATCTGGTCAGGGGATGAGAAGGATTGTACTGCAAAGTCACGCTACTTTGAGATTTATCAGACATAGAAATTCCCTGGAGTTTGTGAATCAGAGTTTGAACTTCAGGGGGTTCAACAGTAGATTGGTCTGAAATATTAGGGTATGTAGCAGCGGTTAATACTCGAGTGACTTCAGACTCTGTATTTAAACGTACTGGGGAAGTCGGGAGAGTTGATGAGGGTGATTTACTCTCAGAATGGTATTTAGATTTTGATTTAGGTGCCATTCATAGTTCGCGGCCCTCCTTCTAGCGCCAAATAGGTTGAAGCCCCAAAAATCAGGTCGACAACAAGGGGATACCCACCCAGTTCGGACCTTGGTTGGCAGCTCCTTATTCGTTTGGTATAGCGGGTCTGGCTGGGGATAATGGGACCAGTTTCCCAATCTAATGGTGTGTGTGTGTGCAGAGTTGGATGATGCTGATCTAAGAGTACTTAAAGCTAATTTAATTCAGAATTTTAAACTAACTCTATGCTATTGTAATCTAATGAGAAACAACACATCTAATCTATGCTACCCCAGGGTGTATTTCTTCTATTATGCGATCTAAAGAGATTTCAAACAATAACTGGTAATAAAGATCATTCAACTATTATAAGAATAGAAATCAATTAAGATAAACCACTTTGCATAAGAAGCTAGGCAAAACAGTTGTGAACAACATATCGCATAATAGGTTATTCATATGTCAGACATAAATAAATGGCTCCATCGTACAGAAGTGCCAAATGGTAACTCATACATTCATGCAATAACATATAAACAACTGAAAACTGTATATCACTTTAAGAGTATAAGCAGAAATGGCCAAGAGATAAAAGTACCATTTATGACTAATCCTACTCATAAGCTTCAAGAAAAAACGATTTATCTCTACTTGTTCTAACATCTACTAAGAGTACAAAAGTGCAACATCAGTAGCAAACATCAAAATGCAAACATTAATAAATCTCGATCCATCCATTCATCAAAACCTCCTCTGAGGGTGCAGAAGTGCATGTTCCGAGGTCAAGTTTTTGACAAATTTCTGGACCCTTCTCTAAATTCCTAAGAAGGGTTTAAATACTGCTAACTAATTAACTTAATTACATAAGTTTAGGATACGGTTTTAAATGACCTCGCTTCTGATAAAGCAAAACTATTTCTAAAAATTGAATCTAATTCCGAACCATTTCTGTATTTGTTCCTTAGTCCTGCAAGCATGCAACATTCGCCTGGGAAGAGTTGGCTGGTCGCCTTCCGCTTTTGTTTGAGCTATGAAAATAGAAATAACAAGCGCTGGCACCGCTTTCTGGTAAACTAGAAGATATTTTTGAGAATCTTCCTCTGGCTGGGTGTATTCATTGCGTGTATACTTGGTAATAACTCAAATTTCTCTCAAACTGATTCTGCTTTTGCTATTTCGGTTTCCGGCCTTGCGAATGACTGAACAACTTAGCGACTTTACTCTCTGAATAATTTTCTGCATCGAAAATTGCCTCCGTTCTTTGTTCCGAGCTTTTCTAGTGTGTTTTCCCTTTTTAGCGCCTCTTTTTCTTTTTTATTTTTTGCTTTACAGGGCATAAGATTCAGGGTCTTTTGTAAACATGCTGCTTTTGTGCGCCTTTGACTCTGAGATGTAGATGGCCTATTGACATCAGCATCTGTTTGAGTGATACTCTGGAATCTGTGGTCCTGTCGCATGGGGCATCCATTTCTGAAGGGATCTCTTCTCTGTTCTTCGAGCATTGACGCTTTCCCCTTTTCCTTAGATGTTTCCTGCACATTGCTTCATGTTATTTCCTGTCTTACAGTTTACGCAAAGGAAAAGAGTAATGATAATAAAGATTGACATGAAAGCTTTAAGCTCTTATGAATGCATAATCATGACACCCATAGCGAACTAACTCTTAGAAAAACCCAAAATTGTCCTTCCTGAATACTTTGGCGTACAATCATTAATTTCTTTTAAGGCGCGCACCCAATTTTGGTTTACGGAAAGCTTTCCTTGAATACTGCGTCGAGGAAAATTTGCGATGGGTGATTTCTGCGACTCGCATCGCAGCATCGCAGATTGCGTCGTCAAGATGTGTCATCGCAGTATTCATGATCACAAATTTTCGCAAATCGCATTTATCGCAGATCACAGATTGCGTTTAGTCATTCAATCATTGTGTGCTTCTTACGCGATGTTGCGATATGCGACGTTGCATATCGGCCGTCGGAGATTTCTTAAGTTTTTTCATTTAAGAGCGCTTCATAATGAATGCGATGTGATGAATTTCGCGTCTCTTCTTCGCAGTTTATTATGCTCATAAGAAAACATTTCATTCTCTTCTCGCGATGCGATAAAGTTTTAAGGAGTTGAATACAAAATTTTTCATAAAATGTTTGTTTGGATTTTTTATTAAGGGTCCCCTTTTCTTGGTGTTATTGCTAATATCAAACCAAGAGGGGGGTTGTTGGTGGCCACAATAATTAATTCATCAAGTCCTAAATTTCCCAGTGTTTAATAATTACATGACTTTCACATTTGATTCCCTCTTGTCTACTTATCAAGCTCGTTCTAAATAAGATACAAACAATTTATTGGAACTCATTTTTCCTCCCAATTCCTCTCTCCATTCAACAACAATTAAATATCCTATAACTATATTTTTAGAAGTTGCCTGACCAATCCTTTCAATTATTATGAGCATAATTGGGAAATATGATATAGTGATCACCAATCATTAGGCTTTGGGGTTTTTCCATTTAATGACACAATAAGACACATTGTTAGACATTACTTCCGATTGGGAATACTCCATCAACCTTCAATTTAAAAAGTCCAATATCTTTGGATATTTCATATATCCCTCTCTACTAGTTTACCTATTCCTATACACTCATACTAATCAATTTATTGATTTGGGTTTGAATATTTATGATTCTAACAAGCAAATGAATTTTATCATTGACTCGATTGGCATTTTCAAAAGAAAATAAATCAATGAAGGATTATCCTATTATTTATCTTCTTTTATACTAGTTGTGTACAAAATCATGAATAATCAATTTTCTCCTAGAATTCTTCCGGAAGCCAAATCTTTGTTTCAATTGAGTAAAGATGCTAGGGTTGCTAACTGGTAAATTTTTTAGGTATATTTGGAAATAAGGTTATATGGAGTAGACACCCACCATATAGGTTGCCTACATTTTCACCCATGAGGATTTTTTCTTTGGAATTCATCAGAAAGAGCTTAAATGTGGAATAGGTCCATTTTGTTCCATCTTACAAAGGTTTTTTGTCCAAGTTACCTAGAAAAATTGGTCCTTCCACCAAGAATAATAGGCAAGATTCATAAGAAGTTGAAAGGATGAAGAATGATATGGGCTTTGAACAAGGGTAGAAGTGGAATTATGATTCTCATCAAGTAATTGCCAAGAGAAGAATAGAAATAAGTTGTGCACCATATACTCATGTATCAAAACCAGAGCTAGAAATATTCGAAAATTTTGGTATGGAGGATGAGCAATAAACAATGGATATAGAAAACCCTCTTCCCAAAGGAAAATTTTTGAAGAGGAATTCCCCAGAGCTTATGGAGGTTGACATCGAAGATTCAAAGTTCAAAGAGGAAACATGGGAAAAATATTTTTCTCAATTGATTGAAAAGCCCTCAAATGAGATAAGTTTCTAAGTGTAATTGGGGGATATAAAATGTTCAACTTGACCCCCAATTCATACTGATGAGGAGGCTTATTCTTCCATTAATTTTTTACAAAGTAACTTTCAGCAATTTGAGGAGAGAAATATTAATATAAGAAGTAATGTTGCATCTTAGTTGGAGGCTTAGAAACTATAAAATTATGAAGCTAGACTCCTATCAAATATGGATATTAACTGAAGTTATCTCTTACTCACCCGATTTCTCAAACTATTTCATTATGTTAAAAAGTGTGCAACAAGAAATGCTTGTTGAGAATGCAACAAGATGATGGAGCTTAGTGGAAAAGAGTCGCCTTCACTAAGTGGGCCCGTAGGCTATTTTTGGCGCAAGTCTATTTTTAGACTATGTCTATTTTTAGACATATGGATCATGTCTATGGATTGCAGGTCGCTGTTTATGGATAATTGATCAAGTTGGGAAAAATAGATGGACTTCTATTTTTAGACCACAGCGGAGTGACTGCTCAGTCTAAAAATAGAACAGTCAAATATTATTAGCTCATAATAATATTTAGACTATAAACTTTGTCTTATTCTCTTGGAGCACTTCAGGATGAGCTACGGATGTGGTACATGCAGATCCCAGAAGGAAATACGTGGTTACCTATGGGATGACTAATATTTGCATGCAGGACTTCAGTTAGAGCTCAAGTGAGTTGAGTTTAGTGGACTGGAGGTGCAGTTGATGGAGTTGTGTTCAGTTTAGCTTTGTTAAACTGGTTGTATTTAGTCTAACTGGCAAATAGACAAGAGATGAGTTGGGTGAATTAGTTATTAAATAATTCACAAGTTATTAACTCATAATACAACTAATGAATACATCAGTTAACTCAGTTGCATGTCAGTGCATGTTCAGTTCAGCAGGGAAAGGTGTTAGAGAATCAGATTGCTATCAGTTGTGACTATAGTTGTGCATCAGATCTTGCACAATCAAGGGATTGAGTATGCCAATGAGTTTGCCCACGTATTTGCCCACATTTTAGCTTATGCTCACGTCCACAAAGCGTGAGTGACTATTTTGCAGGTGAAAAACGATTTTGGTGAGCCATTCTCATCAGTTCTCGAGCAGGTATTGAGCAGTGGAGGCAGGCAAGCAGTGGAAGAGATTTGGAGATCAGATCTGAGCTGTATTGTGTGTAACAGAGGTGGAGATACTTGTGAGAAGTATTATGCTGTGTAATGTTACACGACTCAATCATTAATATACAGATAGTTGGGGTTTTTAGCGAGATGCTTTCCCCGGGATACATACTGTGTTAATGTGTGAATGCTCTTGATGTTTTATTGTTATTGATGCTGCTATATTGATGATCAACGTAGAGGAGCTTATGTATTGTGTA
>APFE031276854.1:0-48579 GCA_000404065.3 Pinus taeda | reverse complement strand
AAATTCACAAAATGTAACACATATCATCTTATCATTTTTAAGAAATCATTTGCAACGAAACAATGTATGATAGGGACCAAGGGAAAGAACATATGTTATGACAGGGGGTATGGGGCAACATTATCCATTTGATTTTTATCCTTTTAATGAAGCAAACTCTGCTATCTGGACGGGATTCATATGCATTTAGTGATAAGGGAAAGAGAGCTTCACTGGTAATTTTATCAAAAGGAGATTTGACAACTTCAAGGGAATGATAAAAAGGGAAAACAGAGTTTATTTTTGGAAAGCACAGCAACATGATTTTATAGACCAAACACACAGCAATATGTCCATTATGAATATATACACAGCTGCAACCTTTAATTTTTCTTTTTATAAATTTCATAACAGCAACTTGCCTCTTTTTTATACCCAATAATATCTCTGTTTTTCATATTTGGGTCATTTTGGCATTTTATTTTCTATTTTTCTTTTCAATCAATTTTACCAAGAGATTGGAGGAGGAG
Organism: Pinus taeda; assembly: GCA_000404065.3. Lineage (NCBI taxonomy): Eukaryota > Viridiplantae > Streptophyta > Pinopsida > Pinales > Pinaceae > Pinus > Pinus taeda. Next base: position 48,070 of record APFE031276854.1, on the reverse strand, counting down.
GACTATGTTATGATCTCTCATTTATAGCAGGTTACTATCCATAAGGATGGATGGTACATAGAAACATATGAAAATGTCATAGGATTTTTTTTATTTTCTTGCTGAAGGTCCTTGTAGTTTGCTTGGTGTGGGAAGGAGAAGGGCATTTTAGGGTTTGTGGGAACATGAAGGATATTAGGGTTTTGCGAATATATTTGTGAAGGGAAAGGTTTTGATGGAGTATGGGATGGAAACCTTGTATTTCTTGCCCATGGGTATTGCTGGAGTTATAAGATGTTTATGCAACAACATTTGTGCCTTTGATTGCGAAGGGAACTAGGGTGGGATAAGAGGTATTTTACGTTGAGGTAGGTACAGTTCCCTAGCAGATTTGGTTCCATTGGCAAGATTTAAGTTCAGGATTTTTGCTTTTAAATTTTTGAAGAAGAGTGCCATGAGAGATGTCACTTCACTTATTCCTTGTTATCATGGATGGATTGGAACGTGGTCGATTTAGCAATTTGGGAGGGTGCTTTGGTGATTTGGCACTTTTGTGAGAGGCAAGTTCAGCTCAACTAGTGGGAGCTCCCACTGAAGTTGTCGTAGTGCTCTGAGTTGTTACTCCAGTTGAATACTTCCCTGTGGGAGTTGCTTTTTTAGTACTTGTCGTACTCCAACTCGGGTTTTCGGTTTGGAGAAATGACTAAAGTCGTTAGGGCTTGGAAAATTGGGTTTTTTGCCCTTTGTGTTTTGCAAGTTTGTCAATTTATAATGTTGTCATGATGAGTGCTTTTTGGTCTTTATCGGTTCCGATTTGTAGAAAATTAGAATTTGAAAGTTATTTTCACATGTTGCATGTTTTGGCATTTAGTTGGGATGATACTGTTTTTAAGTTGTTCTTTGCCTGAAATTGATTTTTTGAGTGTTTTGACTTGGTTGTTTTTGCAGGTTGGTTCTCTAATGTATTCTGAGTAAGAAACAGGTTGTTGCCGGTATTCTGAAATTTTTGAACATTTTCTTTATTGTTGTCATTTTCACATGTCCTTGGTTTTAAACACAGAGTTTTTAAATCGAAGGTAAGGATATGTTGTCGCAGGTGAAAAATATCAATAGGAGATAATTTTTGGGCTTTTTGTGGCTTGCTGAAGACTATCAAGACTTTTGTTTCATGGTTTGTTTAATGATTTTGCCTTAAACCCTGGACCTAGACTTGGGATTTGAAGGCCGCAGTGAATGAAGGTGGGAGAGGTTTTTTGAGCTGAAATGACCTGATCCAGCTAAGCCATGAAGGAAGGAGACTTGCTGCTCCATGAGTGTTTTGGGATGCCTTACGGGATGGAAAGTGATGTGGTTTTTCCCTATCTATGCATGTGCAAAGGAGAAATGTTTGATCACTGATGGAGGTCTGTATTTTGACTCTTGTAGGATCCATGTTATTGGATCAGTTTTGGATCGGTTTTATGAGTAGCCTATAAGTGCCATGTGTTGAGGTTGACTTGGGCAGTTGGAGACCTCAGTTAGGAGCAGGACTTATAGTGAAGTGTTGGGTGCCATTGGATTGGTGGAGGGAAGCATGTTGGCTACCCAAAGTAGCTCATGACTAGCAGTCCTAAAGGAGGTGTGACAATTGAAGTTTGGGTGAAGTTCGTAGCCTAATGTATATCCCTTTGATGAACGAAAGAGGCTACTAGCTTGACATATTGGAGCTTGGGTATTGGATAGCCTAGAGAGCAGATTGGATCAGCCCTTGTTCATTGTAGCAGAAGTGACGTGCAATAATGATAGGTGGCATCATTCCTAGAGACTCTATGTGTTGTCCTTTGAAGGACTAAGGTGTAGCTAGAGACCAAAATGAGAGTGAAGGACTGGCAGGAAAATATACGACATAGATGTTGCAATAAGATTGTCATTATATCTTGTATTCCATAGACTGTTGTATTATTCAGATTGGTTTAATATAACGAAGATTGGGTTATACATTATTGTACAATCTTTTATTAAAAATTGTGTATACTTGTACATATGTGATTTACTACTTTATATTGTTCAGTTTTGAAAATTAGTTCTATTGAGATTCTTGGTTTGGTAGCATTAGAGATTCTGAGATTCTATATTAGACCCAAGATCGTGGAAATTGAACAAAATTCAAGTTTGGAGGGAGCGATTTTTTTCTTGCACCACCAATTATGAATGATTGGAACTAATTAATCAATTGAAATATGGTCTAAAGAATGGAATTGAAGACATCTAAAGGGGAAATTCAAATAGTCCCATATCTAAGTGAAGATTCACACCCAACCCTTTGCGGCCAACATCTAAAAATGCACCCCCGTTCCCCCCTCCAACTCATTCCTACCACCACACCATCTCATTCATGAAATTGTTCATTAGGCCTTTGCTTTTGTTGATCAATACAAGAACTTCATGGTGTAATTATTAACATTGGTAAAAAATGAGGTATCAACCTTGAACTTATTATCTAAAGAGTTCCCTAGGTCCACTGATAACTTTGCATTCTAGAATTCAAGGAAAAGGCTTGAGATTTTGACCCATATAACAATTTTGGATGCCTTTTCTAGGCATGCATCAAAGGTAGGGTGACAAGACTTTAGGGGCATATAGGTGGAATCCTAAAAACAATTACCTCTAAGGGCTTTCAATAGAAATGTAATAGCTCGATATTTAGGGCTTAATAAGGGGTTTTTGGGTTAACATAGGGCTTAAATAGGGCTTAACATGCGCCTCCCATTCATAGAAGTGTTTTCCTCAACACTTGACTATCTTTGGGTGTTTCTTCTTGAAAAACACATATTTTCGTGTCACTATTATCACCTAAAAAGAGACCTAGCCATTTTATACTAGGTTGATTGAAATACACCATGTAGTATGAGTTTTACACGTTAAAACCCAATTTCACCTTAGGACATAATTTAGAGAACCAATTTTCATAAATTATTTATGTTTACCCACTTCAAAAATTACCCATAAATTCAGGTGTGAAGATAAATTGGTAGAGAATGCTAGGGTTTCTCTCTGTAACACTATAACAACTGCATATGAGCTTAATATCATTCCTGGAGAGAAGTGTAGATGGTTTCTATCACTTTGATGGGCATTAGTGGAGGAAAAAAAATTGTGGTAGCATCCTTGTTGGAGTTTCATTTGGTTCAAAGAGGCAAGGAAGATCAAGGATCAATCAATGTGATCATTTCTGATGTGAATCTATAAAATCCTAGTCTTTACAATGTAGATATGAGTTGACATGGTGGTTTCACTACAAATATATGCAGTCACATCCTTCTCTACGCAGATCTAGTTTGTGAAAGGGTACTGGCATCCGTATATAGATCAGATCTAGATTTTTTCACCCTTGTGAGAGGAGATCTGTGACAATCTATCCCTTATTCCATAGAGAAACATCATGATGATTGGATCCATGAGGATTGGAGCCATTGGTTGAAAAGGATCTTCAACTAGAGTTAGTGGAATTAGGTGTACTACATATTTATGCAAAGGGGCATTTTTTCACTCGTAGAACAAATTTGGTTGTGGATAGAGTTGAAAGAACACTAGCCCTGTAGCTACATTAGACAAGGAGGTATCTTTCCATTTTTTTGCAAAAACTCTAGAGGGAAGTTAGGTACTCATTAGATTTTGGGAGGATGTTTTGGTTCACTATTTGCAATAGAAGATCAAAAAAATATTAGGAATCCCAATGGAGTCTCAAATTATAATTTATGTACGAATATCTTTGCGAAAAATAATTTCTATTACAAGAATATGACATCGAATGTAACTCTACAATCATTATAAATATGAAACTAAGAGGAGGAGCCTCAAGAATGAGCCCCCCATTTGGTTCAACTTCTGTTGCAAGGGGTCCAAGATCATTTGAGGATGTAGTGCAAGAGAAAGTGGCCTCACTAGTCAGACAATCCATAAATCTGACAATCCCATGCCCATACGTAGATGAGAAGATGGAGAAAGCTTCAGATCTATTAGTAGAATTTCCATAAATGAGTGGTCTTTTCACTGTTCTTCGAGCTAGAGCCATCATTTTTGATTTAATGGTTTCTTGCCTAAGTCTGAAGAATTAGATCAATGTATCAACCACAACTAGACAAAAAATTGTGATATTTACCCGTGGGTGAATGGATTTTTTATGGTTCAATTCGACAATAAAAAACACCTGGAATATGTCATAAATGAAGGACCATGATTTTGGGGAAGGTCGGGTCTCTTTTCAACTCCATGGTTTTTTAGCTTTGATGCCACAACAATGGTGGTTATGAAGATTACTATATGGCTAAGGTTACATAATCCCACCCTCCCCTTCTAGCGTCAGCAGGTCCTAGAAGGCATTGGAAACCCATTAGGGAAGTTTATAAAGACGGATCGAGAAAGAATGGACAAAGGTATTTTTGAATTTTCCCGTATATATGTGGATATATACTTGAGCAAAGGCCTACTGGATCACATCCATCTGAATTACCAAGATTTCAAGTGGAAACAATGGTTATATTTTGAAAATACCGCTTTCAGGTGCCAAATTTGCCATCAGACAGGGCACTTGCATAATTCATGCACATGAGAAAAACAAAGAACAAAGAAGAGACCACAAAAGCCAAAGGGTTGGAATTTTCCAGATCCACCTTCTTTTGATGATGAAAATGAAGAAATGGATGAGTCAACAACAACCAGAGGCACAAAATCAAAAAGGATATAAAATGGAGGAGGGAAGAGAGAACCAAAAGGCCATTGGATTAGCAGTGATCCAAAATGAGGAACACACCAATGGTATAGAAACAACAAAGATAATAGAAGCAAAGAAACATAAGGTGGTCATACCCATTCAAAAGGAAGTAGTAGGGCATAAAGCAAACCCATAAATCTGAGAGTTCAGACTCAGACAAGGAAGCTCCCCCAAAGGTGGAATGCAACCAATTGGAATTAGTTATGGTCGCTCCCAATCAAGGAATTTCGTGAAAGTTGGAAAAAAAGGAAAATTAACTGATTATTATCACACTTAGCCTTGATAATTTCATGTATTTTTTTTTTTGCATTGACCGAAAGGCCAATTTGATTGAATGATTTCAAGCATCTGTAAAATGTAATTTTGTTTCTTGGTTTCTAAGTTGAATAAAATTACGATTTTTCTTCGAAAATTAAAATAACCCATAGATCCATAGGAATAATTAAATAAATCACTGTTTATTTATTATTCCTTAATTATTTAACTTCTCTCCCTTGAAATAATTATTAAACCACTATTTATTTATTATTTCTAACTCATTTTGACCATATTGCCCATGGATAAATAAACCATTATTTCTGGATTCAAGACATCTGTGCTTTATATCTTTTGACTTAGTTACCAGAGAATCCACAGTAAAAACCATTTTCCATCAACGTTTCAAATCCCAATCGGGATCCATCATCGCGATGGTTTTTACTGTGGATTCTCCTGTAACTAAGTCAAAAAACCATTATTTATTTATTATTCCTTAATTGTTACATATTTTTCCCATGAAATAATTATTAAATCACTATTTAATAATTATTTCTAACTAACTTTGACCATATCATCTTAAAGTAATTAATAAATCATTTTTATTTATTAATTACTTTAACCACTTTCCTTTACGAACTCAATTGACCATTATTTTTCGAATTAGTTCACTAAATAAATATTTTTTATCATTTCATTAATCTTTTCCTCTCTTAAATATAATAAAATACTCATAATAGCTAGATCTTGATTTGCTCTAATAATATTTTGTTGTTTGACTAGACCTAGATCTATCATAGCATTTTATTATAAATAGAGGGGTTTTCCCCTCTCTTTGCACACATGATCATTATCATCATCATCACTTTCATCTCGTTACTTGTGAGTTTTGCACATTGAGGATTTCTTCTTTGCCCATTTGAAACCAGGAAGAGAGGGAAAGCAATTACCTGAAATGTAGAGACATAAAAGGACCGTCCACAAAGGAGGACATTGAAGGCCCAAGTCTATGTTTCACTCCACTAGTGACATCATTATTAATAAAATTCAAGTTCTTTCCGTTGCATTATTTCTTATGGTTTTTGGCATGTATTTTTAGAATTTGTGAGCTCTTTTGTAGGTTTTCTCTAACATTTGTTTTGCAAATTTACAAGTTTTTTTGAATATTATAGGGTTTTGCAACATATTTCTTCTGTTTTCTTTTTTTTGTTAAGCATATTCATCACTAATTGTAAAAAAGTATATTTTTGGCACATCTGCTCAGAAATCTTCCCCTAACAAATGGAGACACCACTGATAGTAGGCCTAAGGGGGGTTGTCAAAACATGAATAAAAAGTGGTTACTCATGACAAAACTCAACACATAAGTCGACAAGTGCAAAGAGAAAGAAATTACAAAGTACGAGTAACAAATATGAAGAGGTTTGATTTCAATAGGTGGCAAAGTGAGACCTCATAGAAAAAATGGCTTCTGGGTGAAGTGTCAAATTACCAAAAATGAAGAGAAACCCATCAGAGAGCTTATAGATAGCTTTAGCATGATGTAGATGGTTCATCACATAGAGCTACGGTGATCTTGTGGTAATGGTAGCTGTGGAAAAGGGGGATGAGGCATGGGAGGTTGATGTGTTGGAAGCATTGGGGCTAAAGCACTAGTGGCAGTGCATAAGGATAGTATGGATTAACGGTAACATTTTGGTAACTAGGTTGAGTAACAACTGGCCTTGAGATTGACTGATGTGGATGGGAAAATGTATAATATGTACTCGTGCCTTAGTAGGAGTTAAATCACAAAGGATCAAGGGGGGGATAAGTGTAGGAGTAATTGACACCCCAACCCCCACCCTCCCCACCCACCCTGAGTTACACTTGTTCAAAGTATCAGATATGAGTCACCCTTATATCTTGTGGAGTATGTTCAAAACCCCATTGATTCCTATTATAGAATATCATCCTCTCAACGTGTTTCATTCATCTTGTATTGCTAATATTTGACCTCGAAATGTCCTAATTTATGTTTCAAAAGTGTCTATCTAAGTAACTGATTATCCCCTTAGGAATCATATCAGTCATTGCTATATCAACCTTGCATATTATGCTCTGACAAGGGAATTCGTCAGTTGAGCCATCCCCTCATTCATCGTCATCTTCCCTAATGTTAGTATCTCCTAGTCACATTACTGTGTTCCTCATTCCTTTGTTGGGGACTCCTCATCGGCTCAGCTCTAGCTCGCCCTCTGCTATCGACTTCAACATTATAACATCCCTGGTTGAAAATCCATGTAAAAATATGTAAGACCACAGTCATGGGACATGTATTCCAATCTGAATGGTGGGGAAAAAATTATAGTGGGTGTTCATTTGGTTTATTATGACAAAGGAAATTGGAAAAGACAATGGAAAAAGCTTTGGAAAGGCAAGAGGAATTAATTGGAATTTTATTTATGCAAAATAATGGAAATAGGAGAAAAGGAATGTGAAGAGTCACAAGTTACATGTGAGGAGGAAAATGAAGGAAAATAATGGAAAATGAAGAAAATAGAGGTCTCATTGATAAAAAGGTTTATGAGGATTAGTTGGTAGGATTTTGCTCAAGCTTGGTTAGTGTAAGCTTTTGCCCAGGCTTGGTCAGTGTAACCTTTTTTCAGTTCATTTTTGGAGCTCTCATTCTATTCTCTCTCTCTCTCATACTCTTGGACACTTAGAGTTTTCTTTGAGAACTCTTGGAGAGTGTGGCATACTTGGATTCTTGGAGAAAGAAGGAAGAGGAAGAGTAGGAAAGCGCAAGAGGACATCGGTATCAACAGATACAACATTTTTTTATTGTAGGTACCAAGTCTCATGTATGTTTTCCTCATTAGTTTTGGCATGCATGGAATATGCATGTGGTTTATTAGTGATGATATGTCATTAGCATGGAGGATTGCTTGGATTAATAGTGGATTTTCATAGAATTTCCATTTCTAGGATATCCATGGTGTTGTGGGTTCATTTCTTTGTTTTTATGGTTTGTTCTCATGATTCCTTTAGTTTGGGTTGAGTTACTAGTTCTTGGAAGCCTTAATTGGACAAACACTCTGAAAGTCCTGTAACAACTTGGGTTGAGTTACTAGTCCTGGAAGCCTTGGTTGGACAAACGCTTTGGAAGCCCTTGGTGGGTTGAGTTACTAGTCCTGGAAGCCTTGGTTGGACAAATTCTATAGAATCCTGACGACAGCTGTGGGTTGCGTTATTAGTCATGGATGCCTTGGTTGGAACAAATGCTTTGGAGCTATGGAAGGCTTGGGTAGAGACCCATATGGTGATGGTTTTTGATGTACGATCATGAGGTGGAATCACTACTTGATGGGTGGAGGTGGTTTGGCCTCTGGAAGCCCTGGTTTGGTTTTGATGGATTGTTCCATGAGATCCCACATTCATGCTTGAAATATGGCATGAGGGTGATTGGATGAAAGAAATATTTGGTTTAGCCAATATATGGTCGCGTGGTTCATGGAAGTCCCGAACGTGGTTGGATGTTGCATCATTAATATGAGGTTATTTCTCCTTGTTATTTCATTATTATTATACTGGTTCATATGTGGATTATATGACTATTGTTTCCTTGGTATTTATGTTGTTATTATGCTAGTTATGATTATGTATTATGATAATGGTGATGTATGGATCTCATCATGTTTTTACTTGTAAATGAATGAACAATTTATATATGGCCTAATCGATGATAATGCAACTAATGTGATAAGGAAATAATGCGTCATAGCGAATATCAGATAAGTATTAGAACCCTATGCTCAACTCTGCTGTTAAGACTTGTAGATTTCATATTTGTGATATGTTTGACGTAATGTCTGTCATGGCTAGTAGGGGTCTAATCTAGTCCTTGTCAATAGTTTTTCAAATGTATCATCGTTCTATTGTGTAAATTAATTTCTAAAGTAGTCATTGAGTTTTGGGCAATGACTTGGGCTCTGGGCTTGAAAAAGTGGCAAAAATCTCGGAGTCGCAGGCACAACAATGGGGAAAATGTCCCCAAATTCACCCTTTCCCTTGTTGTCGAAGCCTCTGGAGCCTCCCAATTGCACCCTTTTCCATATCAAGGGAGTATCTAGGGGTTTGATGCACTAAAAATTTATTTGGTCTTAGAGGTTGGTTACTTGAGTGGTTGGGATGGCTCCCGGGAGTTTTGTTGCCAATGTGGAAGGTCTGTGTGATGTGTTCTGCCAGTTCCACTTCCTTAGCTAACACATAGGGATTCAAATCATATCTTTGTAACTTCTCGTCACATGTTTACCTTATTTGTCTATTTACTTGGGTAGATGTGGGACGAGGGTGTTACAAAGTGGTATCAGAGTATGGTTCACCCCGTGGACTAGATGGGCGGTGTGTTGGTCATGCATTCATGTCGGTTGCATATGTGCTCCTTATGCTTGTAGGCCATGTGCTTGTTGAATTTTCATGGTGTTGTTCATGGTTGTAGTGATGTCACAATGTGAAGGTTGATGGTGTTGTTGTGGGATGTGTCACCATGAGTGTATGATTGTATATGCATTTGTTATGCATGTTAGTGTCTATATGTTGTTATGCATGCATTTTCATGGTGAAGATTGTTGTGCATAAGGTCATTATATAAAATTAGGTGATCATGATGATATTGGTATGTTATGATGCTAATGTGTTGGCTAAGATAAAGTAGGAGATGCAAATCATTAAAGTGAAGTTTCAACAATGGACTTCGGGGTAAGAGTAAATCATCATACAGGTTTGTATGGTGGGCATGTAGGTATGTTGGTTAATGTTTGTTATAATAATTACGCTTACTAATATGCTTATCATTCTATTATTATTATGGTTACATGTATGATAAATGCTAGTTGATTAGTGTAGTCATATGCACATGTGTCAGATAGTCATGAATGATAGTAACCCGTAGTTATATGCATTGCTATTGTTGTTTTATGATAGTTAACGTGATGATTATGTTGTATGTTGTTAGTGAACATGTTACATGTTAAATTGTTATTGTTATATGTTATTTAATGATTAGGGTTATTGCATTAAGATCTTGATGTTATATGTATCACACTAAATTGGATTGGCCTATGCAGATGGTTAGGGTTATGACATTAAGGTATGAGTCTAACTATGCCATATATTTGATGTTTGAGTGTTTGATTATGTCATCTAGTTGATTTATTTAACATGGTATGTTTTCAATTTGGTTGAATGTTTGTTGAATTTCATAATATGACTGGGTGTATGTAAGATTGCTTGAAGGAATGATCTTGTTTTAAGATGGTTTTACTTACACATATGTGTTGAGATAACTGATATGTACTTGAGTGTAAGTAGGTGACAACTGTAGCATTATGTATAATGACTACGAGTTGACTATGGATTATGAAATGATTGTTAGTCCTGGTAAATGTTGATTTCAAATTAGTAGATATGTTGTCTTGATCTTTGAACATGTGGTTGACATGTGCGTTTAGTTACAAGGCAGCGTGATTGGCACAACGAGGTAAGATAATTGGTATATTGTTACCTTTATTTATGCATTGACAAGTATGATACAGAGAATTGCATGGCAAAGAAATTTCCATGGAATATTGAAGAAGGCTTAGGTTGAGCTTTCCCTTGGAAGCATTAGGAACCCATAGGAATTGAGTCATGATGTCTGTTGAGAGTCTTGAGTTTTCATTACCTTTCATTTTCTTGCGCTTGATTTGCAGTTTTGTTATGTCTAGTGCATGATCATGCCACTTTATTTAAAGTGTTGTTTTGTTATTGGTTTTCATGGTCTTATTCTTGTTTGTTTGTTGTGTTTTCCTTTTAAGTTTTGAGTCTTGGGAATTGGTTGGGAAAAAGAAAAGTTAATGGAGCTCGGGAGAAGCTGAATGAAACCCATCAGGTAATATGACACTTGGATGAAGTCGATGCATGTGTAAGGGCAACTGAAGTTAAGAGTATGACAATTGGCTAATTTGGTTGGGTCCATTAGTGTAAATGGATGGTGGTAGGACAATCATGACACAAATAATAGGAAATGTAAAGTGAATGGATGTCAGGAATCTGATTCCTTGGATATGTTGGGAATGGTTGTTCTCAATGTTTTGCATACTGTGCATTGATAAAGGGAGTTCTCTTAACCTTGATCTTATGATTTTTGGTAATTATGTTTTGATTATGTTTATGCTATTGTTTATATATGCATGTATATATGTATGTCGTTGTCTGATAGGATCATCATTATTTTATGTTGATGTTTATACGTGTGTGTGTGTGTGTGTGTGTGTGTGTATATATATATACTGACAGGGTCATCACGATTCGTTTTTGTGGAGGAATGATTTCTTATGCATGTGAATGGCATGAAGATATTCTTGGTTCATGAGGAATCAAGTGGGAAGAGTAGCCTGAAATATCTCTAAGCTCAGTATCATGTGGATATGAATTGATATTATGTGATTATAGTATGTCTATGTTTATGTTATGGACAAGCTAATGTTGAGAGATATATTAGCAAAATGAAAAAAATGTGATCCATGACATGATGGGATAAGCATGGATGGTGGAGAGACACTGGAAGAAAGGTTGCCTGGTAGAGGTAGTGTGGTTTTGGATGTGCAATGCTATTGTTGTGTATATGTTGTGCATATTTTATATTCAATGATTGTACCTATGGTGTTTTGTTCATATTGCATATGCAGTGCTGGGTATAGATGGTGTTATGTACATGTTTGATATGTGGTGATGTGTACATATCATATTGTGCGCATATGGATATGCGGCGCTGTGTGCATATGGTGTTGTTTTCATGTTGGATATGCAATGTTGTGTACATATGATGCCATGTACATGCTATATATGCAGTGCTATGTACATATGGTGTTGCGTGCATGTTGTACACGTGGTACTATGTACATATGGTGTTGTGTGCATGATTGTACTTGTGTTGTTGTGTACATGTTGTACATGTGGTGTTGTGTGCATGTTGTGCTGTGTATATGTCGTGCATGTGATGTTGTGTACATGTGGCATTGTGTACAAGTGGTGCGGTGTACATGTGGCGTTGTGTATGCTTTGTGCAGGTGGTGGTGTGTATAGGTCGTACTGTGTATATGTTATACTTTTGGTACTAGTGTACATGTGGTATTGTGTGCATGTCGTACATGTTGTGTTACAGGCATGTAGTACTATGTATGTGCATTTTGTATTCATGGTATCGTGACATATGTATTCATTATGTTGTACTCTGTGTACATATTTGTGTTGTATTGTACACCGAGTGTAGGTGTATGTATTGTGTTGTGGTGTACACCAGATGTAGGAGTATTTATTGTGTTGTGTTGTACACTAGGTGTAGGTGTATGTGTGGTATGTCAGGTGTTGGTGCATGTATTGCATGGTGTTGTATGTCATGTGTGGTTGTATGTGTGTGATGCACACTATGTGTATGTGCACATAGGTGAGGAGAAGGCATTGGGTGTTTCCCAGGTGTGTCAATCAATCCGGTGTGCGTATGAAATAAGGAAAAAGGTAGAAGCGAACGATTGATTAAAGGATAAGCATTAGTATTTTATTTTAGTTTTATTATGCATGTGATTTATGATTCTAAATTATGATGGTTACATGTGATTTATGATTTTGATTTATGATGGTTGTGTTTTGAGCTAACCTGATGTGATATGTTTATACATAATGATTTGATCAAAGATGTTATTTTGACTTGTTGTGATAGGATGTAAACAAGATTGCAATTGTACCTTATTAACGAGCCACCAATGAGGTATGATTTGAATTTATTTTGAATCTAATGAAAATTATATGTTTGGTATAAGAAAGCATGAAATTCTTGGTTGGGTGGTCGAAACTAATGACAAGCATTAGTAGCAACAACAAAATGAATTGGAACAAGCATCAGTATATTGGTAAAGCATTCAGGAGCAGGGCCATTGTAGGACATTGGTACCCAATAGTGTCCATTGATTTCCATGAGCACGATATGACTGGTATGATGGTTTTAAGTCATGGATATGCCTTGGTTTTTGGACCTTCCGATGCGAGGAAACCTTTCCAAGGGATGGACTACCCGAGATGGGGGTGCCAACAAAACTTGGAAGGTGTGTGAGTGCAGAGAAGGGGGTGACCAAATTGCCCGAGGGACTGTGTAGTAGAGAAGGGAAGACCAATGATATATCTGTTTTGGTCATTAGCATTGCCAGATGGAATCAAATTCACATTGGGAGTGTGCCCTAGAACTATGATCGAATAACTGTTCACTGAGAGACAAGTGGAGTAGGATTATAGTGTTGGAAATTGGATGCGAATTTGAACTTGCAATGGATTTTGGACTTCCTGTGAAGGAGGTTAATCTTGGTATTACTTTGAGGGCGGAGGTGTGAACCTATGGATTCTCTTGTCGCAGATGCAGGCATCATATCCTTTTGTTTATTGGTTGATAAAATGTGCATATGTGTATATATGTGTATTATTGTAAATAGTGTATTGAGCCGATTTATAAATCTCCATAGACAATGTGATTATTTTCTTGGTGAATTAAACGCGTATGTGTGTATATGTGGTTATTATTGTAAATATCGTAATGAGTTGTGTTATAAAGCTCCAATAAACGATATGTTTGTTGTGTTTTAGCATATAGTTATTGTAAATACTACAACGAGCTGTGTTATAAAGCTCCATAGGAAATATGTTTTTCTTTTAGTGGTCTTGCTGGTTATAGGTGTCATTGAACACCGAGGACGGTGTTCCCCCATGGGGGAGGGTTCTGTAACAACCCTGGTTAAAAATCCATTTGAAAATATATAACACCATGGTCATGGGACACATATTCCAAGATGAATGGTGGGAAAAACATCCTAGTCAGTGTTGTTTCAGTTTATTATGGCTAAGGAAATTAGCAAAGGAAATGGAAAAGGCTTAGGCAAGAGGCATTAATTGGCATTTTTTTTATGAAAATAATGGAAATAGGAGAAAATGAAGGTGAAGATTCCTAGGTTGCATGTGAGGAGGAAAATGAAGGAGAATAATGGACAATGAAGAAAATAGAGGCCGCATTGATAAAAATTCTTCTAAGGATTAGTTGGTAAGATTTTTCTCAGGCTTGTTCCGTGTAAGATTTTGCTTAGGCTTGGCCATTGTAACCTTTTTCCAGTTTAGTTTTGGAGTTCTCATTATATTCACTCTCTCTCATACTCTTGGACACTTAGAGTTTTCTTGGAGGAGAGTGTGGCATACTTGGATGCTTGGAACGAGGAGGCAAAGGAAGAGTAGGAAATCACAAGAGGACATTAGGATCAACAACTGCAACAAAGTTTTCTTGCAGGTACCGAGTTGCATGTATGTTTTCCTCACTAGTTTTGGCATCCATGGAATATTCATGTGATTTATTGGTCATGATTTGTCACTGGCATGGAGGATTACCTGGATTAACAGTGGATTTTCCTAGCATTTCCATTTTCAGGATAACTATGGTGTTGTGGGTTCATTTATTTATTTTTTGGTTGGTTCTCATGTTTCCTTTAGCTTCAGTTGAGTTACTAGTTCCTGGACGCCTTGGTTGGACAAACGATCAGAATCCCTTGAACAACTTGGGTTGAGTTACTAGTCTTGGAAGCCTTGGTTGGAAAAATGCTTTGGAAGCCCTTGGTGGGTTGAGTTACTAGTCCTAGAAGCCTTATTTGGACAAACGCTCCAGAAGCTCGATGACAACTGTGGGTTGAGTTATTGGTCCTGGAAGCTTTGGTTGGAACAAACTCTCTGGAACCCTATAAAGCTTGGGTAGAGACCAATTTGGTGATGGTTTGTGATGTCCGACTGTGAGGTGGAATCATTGCTTGATGAGTTGAGGTGGTTTGGACTCTGGAAGCCTTGGTTTGGTTTTGATGGATTGTTCCATGAGATCCCACATTCATGCTTGGAATATGACACATGGGTGATTGGTTGAAAGAAAGATTTGGTTAAACCAATCTATGGTCGGGTGGTTCGTGGAAGTCCCAAACCTGGTTGGTCGTTTCATCATTAATATGAGGTTATTTCTCCTTGTTATTTTATGAGTATTCTACTGGTTCATATGTGGATTATATGGTTGTTTTTTCCTTGGTATTTTTGTTGTTATTATATTGGTTATGAATATGTATTATGACAATGGTGATGTATGGTTCTCATCATGATTTTACTTGTAAATTAATGAACAATGTACCTATGGCCTAATAGATGTTAATGTGGCTACTGTGATAAGGAAACAATGCCTCATAGTGAATATTAGATAAGTATGAGACCCCTATGCTCAACTATGCTATTAAATCCTATAGATTTCATATTTTTGATATGTTTGACGAAATTTCTGTCATGGCTAGTACAGGTCGAGTCTATTCCTTGTCAATATTTTTGCAAATGTATCTTTGTTCTGTTGTGTAAATTCATTTCTGAAGGTGTCATTAAGTTTTGGGCAGTGACTTGGGCTTTGGGCTTGAAAAGGTGGAAAAAATCTCGGAGTCCTAGACACAACACTAGCGAAAAAGTCCCCAGAAGCACCCTTTCCCTTTCTGTGGGAGCTTTCAGAGCCTCCTAGATCCACCGTTGTCCATATCAAGGGAATGTCTAGGGTTTTGATGCACTAAAACTTTAGTTGGTCTCAGGGGTTGGTTACCTGAGTGGTTGGGATGGATCCTGGGAGTTCTGTTGCCGATGTGGAAAGTCTATATGATGTGCTCCTCCAGTTCCACTTCCTTAACTGACACATAGGGAGTCAGATCATGTCATAGTAACTTCTCATCCCATGTTTACCCCAGTTGGATGGTTACTTGGGTAGATGTCAGAGGAGGGTGTTAAAAACAAATTTATTCCAAGAAAGTGGCCTAAAGGGAGGTGTACCTTGGATCCAGGTTCTTCATTCTTGGGTGGTTTAGAGAAATAAAAGGGGACCATCATTTCCCTTTGACTTGGTTGTTTCTTGCATGCTCAACTCTAGCTCATTATCACATGATTGATAATTGCACAATTGATGGTCTAATGCTTCAGTAGATTGTCCCAACATTCACTAGGTATGTGTGAGTTGTTTTAGACCTCATGAGGGGGTTGCCCTTTAGGTATCCCCTGCATGCCCGATCATCATAGTTCTTGATTCAGCCTTAGATGTGGTTTAGCAGATTTGACTGGCTCGGTTTCAGCCAATTGCATAAGCCCTTTCATCAACTAGCTCATTAAATATTCAAATCCCTATCATATCCAACATGGCTTCTTTGGTTGTGATCTCCCCCTCAAGTTAAAAATTTAGGTAGGAAGCAAGAAGGAACAACACAATATAGTCCAACATAAGTAGATCTAGCCAAAATGATGATTATGTGGCAGTGAATGTTAACACAAACAACAATTAGTTTGTAAAAAATGGTAAATCTCTCACCTATTTCCTTTTTATTAAGCATATTTAAATAGATCTAATGCAAGATCATCTACATGGAAAGGATTGAAAAGAGAAGTCCAGATCAAACTAAATATAAAACCAATAATTTTATTTGGTATTTATCCTTTTAAATTTATGTTCATATTACAATTTTTATTTTTTGGATTGAAATGAGGCAGTAATGGGTTGGAAATAAACCTCCGAAGAAAGCTGAATAGCTTTCCGAGCCTGTTCTAAGGTATATTTTTATGGTCCATTAAGTGGAATTAATTCATTTTCCAAGGGTGGTATTAATATTATTGTTTCAAAAAATTTGTTTCTCAATGTTATGATGTCTTTAGATCTAATACAATTTACAAGAGTTTGCTTAGAACCAAAAGGCCATTATCTCAACGCATCTCTCTGCCTGTAAGTCTACTCAATTTTTATTTTTTATTTTTTGGAAGCATGCAATTCAAAAGAGTTTTAAAGGGTATAGTTGCTTGATATAGTGTGTGCTCTAGCTATAAAATTTATTTCAAATTAATGGAAGGAAGAAGGACTATATGGACCAATCAAATTGGCCTACATGCTTAAGTCAGATATTATAAAAATATTAGTTATATATATATTTTTAGATTATATTGTGAAGATGTGCTCCACTTAGTGAATCTTACCAATCATGAGGCATTCAAACCTTATTTACACAATTTGGGAGTATATTTGATTTCAAACATTATTTTCACATAAGAAAAGGGAGAAATAATAATATCTTAGAGCCAGAGATGATAAAAATTATAGTTACATCTTTGTGCATATGTGTTGCACTCAAAGATTATTACCATTCATGGATTGTAAATATCGACTCAACGACTCTGCCGAATACCACTAATATAAAAAACAAATATATGACATAGAGTATGCATATCGTTATTGGATACAATTTTTTTTTGTAATGTTACAATTTTTCGATTTCAAGATTTGATGTTAATAATGTATAGGAATACAAATTTAGCCTTAAAATTCAACCTAAGGAACTATTTTTTCATATTTCTTATTTGTTAAATTGATACATTATTCTTAATCTCTCCCCTTATTAATTTTTTTTCCAAGTGTGTTGCTTAGACAAAAATGTGAAATTGTTTCATTTTCCAAGTGCATTACAGTATTAATGTAGACAGTTTTTAGAAGATTCCATTCTTCCAAGATGGTAGATGGATCTCTTAATTAGTTTTAGATCTCATGCTCATCGCTACATGTAATGTAATTTTGTTGGTAGTTACATTACAGGGGCAAGTTAAATAGAAGAGAATGATACTTACATCCCTTAAAAAAGGTTTTACAGAATGGAAGTGTATTTGAAAAATAACTCATTTAATCAAAATATTAATATTGAATTGATCAAATAAAGTCAATTATAATGAAACAATTTTTTGATTAATTAAATATTAATATTAAGTTAAGTTGATCAAGTAAAGTAAATCATAATGTATAATAGTGTAAACATTTTGATTTTTTATTTTTTGGAGATATATTTTTTTGACTAATTGTATTTAAAGTTTAGATAAAAATTTAGAAGACTTGTTATTATTGCAACGGAAGTATAATACATCTCCAATACTATTATGTTATTTTTTTTCTTGACAAGCTCTATCAAAGAAGCTTCAAGAATAGGCCTTGTCAACCATAAGTTTCCAACCTATTGAAATCCATAATTTTTTTTTTTGTGTATTATATTAGAGCATTGGTCTATGCAAAAAAATGAAATGTATACACATGTACCCCTCAATTGGACCACAACTGCATGCCCATTAGATTCCCCAAATATGAATATAAGGGGGTTTATGTAATTTTGATAATTAGTATTTCTTGAGGACTTTATTTTGAAATCAGATTCCAAAGGATTTTAATAGTTAGGGCTTTATTTGAGCCCTAAGCCTCCCTCTCCTTTGGGTTCCACTAATTATTTCTAGTTGTTCAAATGTAGTTCTATCTAGTCACTTTGTCATTTCCATAGAAAATCAACATAAAACCTTTAGATATTCTCATATCTCCTTTTAATGTGTGAGCTAGTGAATGTTAACCGACTGGTATTTGTTTGAGAACAATATTTATCATTGTTAATCTTCCATTGTTGAAAAGATACCCATTACGTAGTGATTACATAATAAATTAATCCTCTTTTCTATCTTACTGATCAACTAGCTCCATTAATATCACTTACCATGATAGTTTGTTCTTAATTTAAATCCCAATCACTTTAATCCATCTTAATCTAGTTGTATGTAGGGTATAATATTATTGAGTTCTTGTTCCTCTTTAAAATTATAAGTAATTAAAGTAAATGGTAGACTTACTCTGATTGAATTCCATTATAGATGCCTTGCAATAAAGTTGAAGTAATTGTTGATATTTCCTATCCTCTCACAAGCTATCATTAGGAAGGAGAAACATATCATTAACTAGTAGTAATTATGTAATACATTTCTTTCCTCAAACCCTTCCCCTTAAACAAGTCTCAATATTTTAGCCTCTTGAATTGATATGCTTAACCCCTTGGAAACTAACAAAATAAATAGGGTCAATATGGAAAAAATTTCCTTAAACCTTCTAGTAAGGTTAAATAACAGACAAGTTTTTCATTAATAAAAACTATACATGTAACTAAGTCTACACAACCTATAATCCATTTGACAAATATAAATTTAAAAAGTTCACAATGTTTCACAATAATCTCAAATACAATGAGCACAACCTATCATAAGATTTGGATAGATTATATTTGATCATTGTAGTAGGTAAATTCTTAAATTTGATTGAGTGTAACCCTTCCTAAGAAAACCCAATTGCTTAGGTGAAATCATAACAAACAATACTTTTTTGAGTCTCACGTCTAAAACACTAGATATTTTCTTATAGAATAGTTACATATTGCTTGAAATTCATCAGATGACTTGGCTTGTCCATTTTGGATATAAGAGACATAAATTAGGTATTGAAGGAGCCAAGTTATTTACCATTTAGCCTAACCTCATTCGTCACCCTTAACAAGTCATATCCAAACAAGTCAAAGAGCCCAAAGAAAAAATAAATTGTTCACCATTCAATCATAGGATCTTGTCTTTTTGGAAGGAAATTATCTAGCTAAATTTGTCATATAATTCTTGTTTATGTTATTTTTTAAACAAATTGTGGGAAAATTGAGGCTAATTTAACAATTTCAACTATGTTTACACCATTCATATCTCTATAAAAAGAGTCAAAGAGTTTTACTCACATATTTATTAAACTTTAAAACTCATTAATACATCTCCATCCTCCTTTTGAAGTCCCCAAATAGTATTAATCATTTTCCTATAATTAGAAAAATAGTGAAAGAATTTAGTATTCTCACTGCTCAATCACAACTAAGTCACTTAGCTTTTTAACTTACACTTCACTTCTTGACCATTCAATAATTTTCTCTTCTTAGCTTCTAGTTCTCTAACTTTAATAAATCTAGGCTCATTGAATGTACCAAAAGATTTATCGTGTAATACTTTTTTAATATCATCTACTGTTTTTCTTATTATCTTGTCTCTATTCCAATATCTTTCCCTAGTCCAAGAAACCACCTCACCTTTGACTACTTTCAAAGACACTACCAACTATTTAGTGGTAGAAGTATTGGGTTCTTATGGAAGTTCCTCCAAGTACTTTCTACAATTTATCTTAATGCTTAATCCATGAGCCAACTTGAGTTGAATTTATAGGGAAAATAGGGCTTGAAATGAGTTAGTTCAAGTTATAAGAAAATTGGACTGTGATTTGAAATTCTGCCATAAAATGAACAACACTACCCTGTTGACACCTTAAAATAATTCATTAGAAATAAGGCATCTATCTTGATGTATTGAAACAACCTCCTACCCCACATTTTTGTTCCTCTAGTTAGGTTGATGGAGACGTGCTTCACATTGATCAAACATTCTAGCTCTATTTGATGAAGAAAAAATATTAGCTAGATAATCAACATTGGCTTCTCCTCCCTAACATTGCGTTCCTTTTGTTGATGGTAGAGGTAAAATCACCACCCAAAAATCAACCTTCCACTCCTTACCACCTACAAACAAAATAAACTCCTTCATACATAACAGACATGATCATCAAGATAATGGGTTGGTGTAGTCCTTGATAATGAATTCCATAGACATACTTGATAAAACAATAAAGGAATTAGTTAATGACAAACTCAAATTCCAACCAATAATAATATCCCCCTAGATTGGCCAACCGAGTCCAAGTCAATAAATTCCTAGTCCTTGAAAAGTTTCCTAAATCCATTATCATGAGTATCTCTAGATCCCATGGTTTCTTTTAATAATAATAAAATAATATTTTTTAACTCTAGTACTTTGTAGTGGGCTTATTGTTTGGCTTAATTTCTTAGTACTCTAATTTTAGAGGGTATAATTATGATTTAGATACACTTGAAGGGGGATGCTCTAAGTTTCCTTGTAATCAAGCATTGTTTACTCTATTAAAATTTAATGGAATTCTCTCTCTTTCGTCTTCTAACTAGAATGATTTCTACCTACAATAGGAGTAATACCCTCTCTAGTGTCTCCAAATCCTACTCCTTAGAGTACATCCCCCTCAGTTTTCAATCCAAATTATTAGACATTAAAGGGTAGCTACATTGACCAAAAATCTTAAATATAATAGACACATGACCCTTCCCCCTTTTCCGCATTTCCCCTAGATCCTTGGAATATGAGATTATATGAACACTGGATGAGGATGTTAAATTTATGTTCTCAAATTTCATTAAAACCGATCTAAGGTTTGGATTTTTCACAACCTTCTCACTGTTGTGGGTAGAAAGGTAAGTATTAGTTACCATAACTAGAGTTGTTCCTATCTTAGGTAAATCCAACATATCATCATTTAAATTAAAATCACTAATGTTGATATGATTACTAGAAACCTCTTTGATGATAATGAGATGTTGATGGGAAAGGGATTGCCCCATCATCCTTCAAATAGTCCTAGAAATATTGAATTGGGAACCTTGTAATGTCCACCTCCTAATTCATGTTCATAGTGGTTAAATGATTTGAAGTCCAACATAGAAGTTCATTTTAAGTGACATCGATCATTCCCCCCAACCTCCAAATCCAACCCGCAAGTTAGTGTTAACGGTGCTAGAAATACATCAACCAAGGGGTCTCCCCAATGTGAGTTACCAATTATACCTGACACTGTTTGGTGTGGGAGCCCCATCCAGAATATCAATCGGGTTTCCATATATCTTAAATATATGTCGTGGATCTAACTATCAGCTAGAGAGAGAGAGGGATGTAGTGGTGTCTTTGAAAATTAAGAAGGTATTGTAGAAAAAAGTCTTTCGGATTAATCACATTATTAGGATTTGGTTGACATTTCGAACCAACTAATGTGGTTCATCCTCAAGAAAAGGTGAGAAATCCATTGATCAGAAGGAATACATAGTAAGGATGAATCATTGCCTAGAGTTAGCCGTTAAAAATTAGTTGTTGGTGGATTAGTTAGAAGGTAAAGAAAATAATTATCTAGGGACTAGAGGTAAGGAAAAATATTATATATTATATATTTATGGGTTGACCTATTCATATTAGAAAACTAGTTGTTTGGAAAATATATTTAATCCAAAATGGTTCAAAAATTATTAATAATATTAATTTAATAATATTATCATGTTTAAATTATCTAATAGAGGGGCACTTAAATCCATCAAAGAGGAATCTAAATAATTAAAAAAATAAGTAAAAAATAATAAAATAAATTATAATATTATAATATGTATATAATATATATATATATAATTTATATATATATATATATTATATTAATATTATATATATATATCTAATTTTGAAAATAATAAAACAAAAAGGGGATAAATACGATATAAAAATATAATATAAATAATAATTCATAAAAAATAATAATAAATAGAAAATAAAGGAAAAATTTGATTAAAAAATAAAGTAAAAAATTAAAATTAAAATTAAAAAAAATAAAAAATAAGGGGACCAGGCAGAAACATAAGAAAATAAACCAAAATGAAAAGAAGAGGAGAGAGGATAAGAAGAATGATGAGTTATGATGGGAGAGCTGGAATCCAACTCTTACTCAATTTCCAACCATGATCCCTATTAAGATTTCTGGCATGCCTTTTGATCTCAATCGCCTCCCTAAGCTTCCTGTGGTGGAAATGATCTATTTTAGCGATAATTTTGGATTCTTCAATGCAGACATGGTGCTTCGATTTCTTTGCATTCTTGACACAGGGTTACCCTTGCTTACACCCACAGTATGCATGTAAAAGGCATAAATACATTTGTCCCACGAATTCAACTCACCAAGGAGTCAAATCTTCACCCATCAATGGTTAAGTCCCTATTAATCAACCCTCAAACCTTCAATTATGACTTTATTAAATCTTTCATCAAATCCATCCTATCGAGACTTTACAACTCCTCATAACCTTCCTTAACCCTTATACAACCTTCATTAACCCTTTAACCAGATATATATATAGCCTTCCGCCTTTAAACATTGGTTATATATATTTATCGCATAAAACCTTCCATCGACACTATTTTTCTTTATAACCCATTTACAAAGGAAAAACTCGCAAAACATACCTTTTTGCCTTTTCCTTGAGTCCTTTCCGGACTTCAAATATTTATATACTGCGTTCATATGTCATTGGGTCTGCACTCCCGGTCCATCGGCATATCGCTAATCCATTAATCGTTGGTTCTTGACCCTTGCGATATGCAATTAGTGACTAAATCACAAACATCGATCCCACATTGATCAGATGGTTGACGCTAAATCGCATATAGGCCTATCCAATATCTGCCAATCCTTCACCTCAGCCTAATGCGATAAGCGATCAAATTCTGACCGTTGATCTAGACTCGATCCAATAGTAGGACTTTCACCCAATTAACAAAATAGAATGATGAATCTTTGCTGTCGATCTTCCTCCTTCAAATCTGACGGTTGCTATTTATTTCGGCAGGCAATGAGCATGGGGAATAACCACCCAATAAAGTGGTTTCCCCTCTCCACTTCTCTACTATGTGTCGTGTTATGAATGGAATCAGAGGACTAACCTTCGATACCATTTACCACATCTTTTCTGCCCGAAATACCACTTAACGTTATAAACCCGCCTTTTGGCCAATTATCTCCCGCACTCTCCTCTTATATGATGACCATTGATCTATATGATCAATGGCTCTCATCCTTTGTCACCTACGCCATTTATCTATAAGATCCAATGGTTCGTATGCACCGACGACTCGCCTCTTCGTTCGTCCCTTGCATTGACTTTCATTCATTCTTTAATATTTATCCTATGGTTATGGGTTGTTCTTCAGGGTTCCAGATTTCTGCTCTTCAGCTTTCTCTGAGCTTAACTTTGTGAATTCACACTTCGCTACCTCTCCAAAGCTTCACTCTATTTCCTCAATTGGATTCAAAGACCCGTGATGATTCCTCTAAAGCATTCTCTCCTCTATGTGTTCTATAGAATTTTGCCTGCAACCCTATTACAGAACCTACGAATTCATATGTAATTCATTCATAAAATACTCATTTCACACATTTACACAACTAGGAATAAACCTTTGTATACATAAGTATAAACAAATGATTACATTCGAGACTCTGTGTCTCTCATAGACCTGATCTTTAACATCAGTGGCCCTCCTCCCTTTACTCTGCCCGTAGGCTTACATTTATACCAGAAAGGCTATTTTGAACTAATTCTAGTTCAAATTCTAAATCTATTGAACTGACTCCTAAATCCTCTATGTCCACTTATAACTTCCCTCTTTAAACATTGGTTATATATATTTATCGTATAAAACCTTCCATCGATGCTATTTTTCTTTATAACCCATTTACAAAGGAAAAGCCCGCAAAACATACCTTTTTTCCTTTTCCCTTGGTCCTTGCCAGACTTCAAATATTTATATACTGCGTTCATATGTTGTTGGGTCCACACTCCCGGTCCATCGGCATATCACTACTGCATTAACCGCTGGCGCTTGACCCTCGCGATATGCGATTAGTGACTAAATCACAACCATCAATCCTACAATTGATCCGACAGTTGACGCTAAATTGCATATCAGCCTATCCACTATCCGCCAGTCCTTCACCTCAGCCTAATGCGATAAGCGATCAAATTTTGACCATCGATCTAGACTCAATCCGATGGTAGGAATTTCGCCTAATTAAAAAAACAGAATGACAAACCTTCGATGTCGATCTTCCTCCTTCAAATATGACGGTTGCTATTTATTTCAGCAGACAACGAGCATAGGGAATAACCACCCGATAAAGCGGTTTCCCCTCTCCACTTCTCTGCTACGTGTCGTGTTATGAATGGAATTGGAGGACTAACCTTCGATACCATTTACCACTTCTTTGTTGCTCGAAATACCACTTAAGGTTATAAAGTTGCCTTTTTCGCCAGTTATCTCTCATGCTCTCCTCTTATGTGATGGCCATTGATCTATACGATCGATGGCTCTCATCCTTTGTCTCCTACGCCTTTGATCTATAAGATCCAATGGTTCTTATGCACCAATGACTCGCCTCTTCGTTCGTCCCTTGCCTTGAATTTCATTCATTCTTCAATGTTTATCCTATGGTTATGGGTTTTCCTTCAAGGTTCCAACTTTCTGCTCTTTAGCTTTCTATGAGCTTAACTCCACGAATTCCCACTTTGCTACCTCTCCAGAGCTTCACTCTATTTCCTCAATTGGATTCAAAGACTCGTGATGATTCCTCTAAATCATTCTCTCCTCTGTCTATAACCTTGTTACAGAACCTACGAATTCATATGTAATTCATTCATAAAATACTCATTTCACACATTTACACAACTAGGAATAAACCTCTGTATACATAAGTATAAACAAATGATTACATTCGAGACTCTGTGTCTCTCATAGGCCTGATCTTCAATATTAGTGGCCCTCCTCCCTTTACTCTGCCCTTAGGCTTACATTTATACCAGAAAGGTTCTTTTGAACTAATTCTGGTTCAAATCCTAAATCTACTAAACTAACTCCTAAATCCTCTATGTCCACTTCTAACTTCATTTAATTCCTAAGAACTCTCTCTAGTTCCTTGAATCATGAAACTACCTTTAGAGTTATAATTGACTTCTAACTCTCTTGCCATTATTAACCACTCATGTTCTCCTTTATTCGAGAGCATTTACAAACATCCTCACACATCTAATTAATTCCTATTATAATCACTTAAAAGCCTAAATATTACATTAATTTGAGACTTAGGAAACCAACTTCCTTAAAACACATGACCCCCCTTTGTATACTAAAATTCAATGATTTTCCTTGGGTTGAATGCTCCTGCATCAGACTCCCAAAGTAGAAAATATTCATGATCTCTTAATCATGTGTCTTCATGTGTTGATACAAAACCTCCAGGGTCCCAAACTTTAGTTTGTAGTTGCCCAGTTGTCTTGCACCTTTGTTGCTATTGTATTTCTACTGTCTTCTATTTCATCTTCCTCTCTTTGTCAATTAGGTTCAAGTTTTGATTGATCATCCTTCTTACTGCTATCATTTTCCTCCATATGGATTGGTTCATCATTAACCACCATAACTCTTAAATATCCATCTCTAGCATATCTTTTGGCTGGTCCATACTCTGCCACTTACTTCTTGCTCCTTCTCTTTGTTTTTGGTTGTTCCTGTATATCTTTAAGGATATCTCCCTCTGCAACATCTAATTTTTGCATTGAAATCTTACTTTCCAGCATTCTCTCCAGCAATTAAACATTTATATTCCATGGATTAAATTCTTCCATAGAATCGTCTTCTTTCATCTTTATTTGGATGCTCATCTGTGTCAAATTTTCTCCAACATCTGCAATTAAACCTGCATTCACAAAACATTTGTTAAAATAAAAAACATAAGGCTTCTGTGCCTCATTTTCCTTTGGCAACAATTCAGTTTGTTGCTCTGTTTTCTCCTCCTCTATTAGCACATCAATATGTTGTTTTGAATTCTCAAAAGAATTCATGATACTGTCAACTAGTCTCTCCTCTACATCATCTGTTATAATGATGCCTCCCTGCTTTTGTTCACAGTAGTGAACTTCTTCTTCCTTAGCCTGCTACTGTTTAACTCTCCTTTGAAATTGTTTGATTCTTACTGCCTCCCTTTCATCCTTACCCTCTTGTTCTTTAAGAACCTCCATGTCATCTTCAAACAAGCTCTATACTTCCCCAATGACGTTCATTGGATCATTTCTTTGGGACAACATTTCTTCAGTCTTCATTGGAATAAGACTGCCATCTTCCTCCTCTATGACAACTCTAACATTCTTCTGCTTACTCCCAGGTGACTCTTCTGTCTCCTTCTGGTTCTGAGATCTTGCCATCTCAGTCTTGATCTGAACAGATTTCAGATTCTGCTCCTTCTCTCTGACAAAATTTAAAGTTTATTCATCCTCATGTGATGTACCTGCAATCATCCACAAATTATTAATTTTAAAATTATAATACCTAGCAGTCTCACTTAACTCTTCAGTGATCACATTTCCTTGTTGCTCTGAGTCTTCTACATGATTCAACTCCTCAGGCTCAACTTCATCTCCTTCCTTCACAAGGAATGGTTCTTGTCTTGTAAGAGCTCTAATTATTAATTTGTCAATGAGTTCTTTCTACTGTAACAACTCAATACTTTCATCCTTTGAGAGGTAATCTTCATCATACTCTACTGCTCTAGATTACCTATTATCCCCTAAAACAAATTGCTCCTCATACTTGAGTTCAAGAGCTCTATTCAGATTCTCTCTAGAGTATTCATCTTCTGTAATATACTCGTCCATGTTTTCGACAGCTTCACAAGACTATTTATCCTCTCCTATGCATCCTACAAGAACACCAAAATATTAGGTTAAAAAATACAAGGGTTGGTGGCCTTATACATCAGCTCTTCATCTTCAGTCATCATCTCCTCATGCTGTTTTGAACTATCCTAATAGTCCATGAGATCTTCACTTGATCTCCATTCTTTAGCTTCAGTGTAGTCTTCAATTTCTTCCAAAATTTCTCCCTGTTCTGGTTCACAAATGGACTCTTCCATTTCCAACTCAACTTCTTTGAGTTTTTCCCTTAGCCACTTTACTTGCTTTTGTTGTAGCCTTCTTTTCATCTCATCCCACTCCACAGGCTTCTTCCTTAATACTCAATCTTGTCTCTGGTTTTCTTCTAGCTGCATTGTTAACACAACAAGTTCTTTTCTTATCTCAGCCAACTCCTTCTCAATCTCCTCTTGACCTAGTCTCTTGCCATCTACTTTGGCATTCTTCTTCTCATATCTTCTGTTTTGTCTTCTCTCTGAACCTCTGCTATCACTATCAATAGTCATCTTCTTATCCTCTTTATTCATGAGCTCCTCACTCATCTGCAACAAGCCTCTGCAACAAATAGTCCTCCTCGCTGCAATATTACCTCACTAAGCTCCCCTCACTCAATATTTTGGTAAGCATGGGTCCTCTGTCTGGAACCTCCTCTTGAGCAACACCTTTGCTCCTTCTAGGCTTCTGCAATCTTTCACTCTCTCTTGAGAACACTTTAGTTGTCCTCTCTCTGTCCAACCTCTTGTTGGATTCTTCAAGTTCACTGCCACTTCTCCTTTAGAGTGTTTTGCTTACTCTGCCTTCAAGAACACATCTGGTTGTCCTCTCACAGCTTCTCTTGTTGTCCTTTGCTGAGATGCTTCATCTGTAACCACAATCTTCAATTCCAATTTGACACAAAACACATTATCTTACCTCCTAGATCTATGTATGATCTTATTCTCCCATTCTTTTGCACTTTGAATGGATTGTCCTCTGTTTGTTCTCCAAGTCCTCTTTCCTTCAGAACTTGTACTAAGCAATCTTGCTCTCACTTTTCTTCAAGGAATCCTCTGTTCCTGCCTACTCCAAGCCTCTGCTGGAACTACTACAATCTCCCAGGAACTTCAAAATTTCCCCTTACGATCTTCTATTGTAGTCTCTACCATTCATTCACTTATCTTATGGACATTACCTTCTTCCATGTGCAACTCCTTTTCATAGGAAATCTTTTTCCACTCTGATACCACTAATGACACAGGGTTACCCCCGCTTACACCCACAGTATGCATGTAAAATGCATAAATACATTTGTCCTAGGAATTTAACTCACCAAGGAGTCAAATCTTCACCCATCAATGGTTAAGGCCCTATTAATGAACCTCAAGCCTTCAATTATGAATTTATTAAAGCCTTCATCAAATCCCTCCTATCGGGACTTTACAACTCCTCATAACCTTCCTTAACCCTTATACAACCTTAGTTAACCCTTTAACCAAACACACACACACACACACACACACATATATATAACCTTCCCTCTTTAAACATTGGTTATATATATTTATCGCATAAAACCTTCCATCGATGCTATTTTTCTTTATAACCCATTTACAAAGGAAAAGCCCGCAAAACATACCTTTTTTCCTTTTCCCTTGGTCCTTTCCGGACTTCAAATATTTATATACTGCGTTCATATGTTGTTGGGTCTGCAATCCTGGTCCATCGGCATATCACGACTCCATCAACCGCTGGCGCTTGACCCTCGCGATATGTGATTAGTGACTAAATCACAACCATCGATCCTACAATTGATCCGACGGTTGATGCTAAATTGCATATTGGCCTATCCACTATCCGCCAGTCCTTCAGCTCAGCCTAATGCGATAAGCGATCAAATTCTGACCATCGATCTAGACTCGATCCGACGGTAGGAATTTTGCCTAATTAAAGAACAGAATGACAAACCTTCGTTGTCGATCTTCCTCCTTCAAATATGATGGTTGCTATTTATTTCAGCAGACAACGAGCACAGGGAATAACGGCCTGATAAAGAGGTTTCCCCTCTCCACTTCTCTACTACGTGTCGCGTTATGAATGGAATTGGAGGACTAACCTTTGATACCATTTACCACTTCTTTATCGCCCAAAATACCACTTAAGGTTATAAAGCTGCCTTTTCGTCAGTTATCTCTCGCGCCCTCCTCTGTTTCCTCAATTGGATTCAAAGACCCGTGATGATTCCTCTAAATCATTCTCTCCTCTGCGTGTTCTACAGAATTCTGTCTGCAACCCTATTACAGAACCTACGAATTCATATGTAATTCCTTCATAAAATAATCATTTCACACAATTACACAACTAGGAATAAACCTCTGTATACAGAAGTATAAACAAATGATGACATTCAAGACTTCGTGTCTCTCATAGGCCTGATCTTCAATATTAGTGGCCCTCCTCCCTTTACTCTGCCCGTAGGCTTACATTTATACCAGAAGAGTTCTTTTGAACTAATTCTGGTTCAAATCCTAAATCTACTGAACTGACTCCTAAATCCTCTATGTCCACTTCTTACTTCATTTAATTCCTAAGAACTCTCTCTAGTTCCTCGAATCATGAAACTAACTTTAGAGTTATAATTGACTTCTAACTCTCTTGTCATTATTAACCACTCATGTTCTCCTTTATTCGAGAGCATTTACAAACATCCTCACACATCTAATTAATTCCTATTCTAATCACTTAAAAGCCTAAATATTACATTAATTTGAGACTTAGGAAACCAACTTCCTTAAAACACATGACCCCCCTATGTCTACTAAAATACAATGATTTTCATTGGGTTGAATGCTCATGCATCAATTCTCAGCTAAGGCTGATGAGTGTGAGTGATTGTGTCTGATGTTTGTTGCATGCTCATTGATCCTCTGCTTAATAGATCTACTTGTTTCTCCAATGTAGGTGATACCACAGGAGCAGAGAACAAGGTGGGAACAATATAGACCCCTTTTGAGTCCTTAGGGTCAATAGGATATTTAACATATCTAAGAGAATTTTTGATGGTATTGAGAGGCTTGAATGAAAAAGAAACATTCATATTCTTGAGGATATGGGCAATTGTATTTGTGGTTCCTTAGATATAAGGAAGATGAACCTTAGAGATGGGGTCGTTATGAGCAGATTTAACACTAGGCGCTTTGCATGCCTTGTGAAAGGCCTTGAGATTTTGAGATCTTTTATACCCATTATTACTAAAAACTTTAAGGAGATGGGATTTCTCCTATTCGAGGTGGCCATTATCAGAGATTATTAGAGCACGGGTAGCAAGAGTGCTGAGAACTTCAAATTTCCAAGCTGGGAAATGATGAGAACTTGCATGGAGATACTGTTCCAAATGAGTATTCTTCCGAAAGACCTGGTGACAAATGGAACCATCATCCATCCTAGAGAGGAGAATTTTAAGAAATGGAAGGCGACCATCCACCTCAAATTCCATCGTGAACTTGATGGATTCAAATACAGAATTAAGTTGGTTGAGAAACAGGTCGAGTTTCTCCCGACCATGAGGCCAGATGACACAGGTATCATCAATAAACCTCTTCCATTTTTAGGATGAATTTGAGCAGTGGCTGAGTTCCTGGTCTCAAAATCTTCCATGAACAAGTTAGTGACAATAGGGGAAAGGGGGGAGCCCATCGCCACACCGCAATTTTGCTCATAAAGCTCACCTTTGAAACTTAAGAAATTCAAGGTGAGGCAGAGGCTAACTAACTTGGCAGTGTCTTTGTCAGTAATGTGATTTCTGATATCAATGGCTTCTTGGATGGGGATTTTGGTGTATAAGGAAACAACATCAAAACTAACTAGTAAATCAACTGGTTGCAATTTGATATCTATCCATTATTGAATAAAGGAAGCTAAGTCTTTAACAAAAGAATTAGTGCACCCAATAAGAGGTTTGAGCTTCTGACCTAAGAAATTAGGAAGAAGATAGGTAGGATTGCCTATTGTGTTGAAAATAGGTCACAATGAGGCCCCAGATTTATGAATCTTTGGCAGGCCATAGATTCTAGGGGTAAGGGGATTTCTCTCAATGAGATTTCAGGAAAGAGGATTAAGAGAAGGATCTAACTTAATAGTGGAGGTAACCTCCTTAGAGACAGACTTAATAGGATTCTTCTTAAGCTTGAGGTAACTTCCACTATTAGATAGATGATCTAACCTTTTGTGGGCATAATCATACTTGTCAAGAATGACAACTGGTCAACCTTTGTCCGCTTTTAGAACAACGATGTCAGGGTTGTCTCTTAGGGATTTAAGGGAAATAAACTCGACTTTGCTGAGGTTTTTCTTAGGAAGTTTAGCCTTCCTAAGAACAACGACATAGTCTTGCCTAATAGATTCCTTAACGTTATCTGGAAGGTACTTAATACCATACTCAATGTGACAGATAATGTCATTAGTAGGAATCTTATTTGGGGCAAGGGAAAAATTGAGACTTTTATTAAGAAGATTGAAGACAGAGGAATCAAAGTTCCTGCTGGAAAGATAATAACATTCTTAAAACCCACAAGGGATTTATTATTATTATTATTATTATCATCATCATCATCATCATCGTAGTTATTATTATTATTATTGTTCTTATTATTCATATTATAAGTTTTGACATTGTTTCCTTATACACCAAAATCCCCATCGAAGAAGCCATTGATATCATAAATCGCATCACTGACAAAGACACTCTCAAGTTAGTTTGCCTCTGCCTCACCTTGACTTTCTTTAGTTTCCAAGGTGAGTTTTATGAGAAAACATTTGGTGTGGCGATGGGCTCCTCTCTTTCCCCTATCATCACTAATTTGTTCATGGAAGATTTTGAGACCATGGACGTAGCCACTGCTCAAATTCATTCTAAAAATGGAAGAGGTTTGTTGATGATACCTGTGTCAACTAGCCTCATGGTCGAGAGAAACTTGACCTGTTTGTCAACCACCTTAATTCTCTATCTGACTCCATCAAGTTCACGATGGAAGTTGCGGTGGATGGTCGCCTTCCCTTTCTCGACATTCACCTCTAAAGGATGGTTGATGGTTCCATTTGTCACTAGGTATTTCGTAAAAAGACTCACACGGAATAGTATCTCCATGTCAGTTCTCATCATTTCCTACTCAGAAATTCGGGGTTCTCAGCACTCTTACTACCTGTACCCTTATTTGTATTTTTTTTTTTACTCTGATTTGTTTTAATTTATTTTAGATTCCTTTTTGATGGATTTAAGTGCCCCTTCTATTAGATAATTTAGACATGATAATATTATTAAATTAAAATTATTAATAATTTTTGAACCATTTTGGATTAAATATATTTTCCTAACAGCTAGTTTTCTAATATGAATAGGTCAACCCATAACAGACAAGATAATATTTAATTACTATTTTTATTTAACAACTATTTTTAACTAAATATATAATATTTTTCCTTACCTCTAGTCCCTAAATAATTATTTTCTTTACCTTCTAACTAATCCACCAACAACTAATTTTTAATGGCTAACTCTGGGCAATGTTGAATCCTTATTATTTATTCCTTCTGATCAATGGATTTCTCACCTTGTCCTAAGGATGAACCAAATTAGTTGGTTCGAAACGTCGACCAAATCCTAACAATGTGATTAATCCAAAAGATTTTCTTCTACATTATGGATCACAAAAGTCTAAGATCTAACGAGAAGGTATTCTTGGTGAGTGTTGTTCAATTGTAAATGTGTCAAGGTTCTTTTGCTGTGGAGAGGGGAGAAGTTGAGCCTCTAAGATAGAGGTAGTAGTACCACCAAATAAGAGACACACATTAACCATAAGGACCCATCTAAAATCCAATAGAATAGTCCACAGAGGATGCGATGGTCATTACAACCAATAAATGAAGAAAGACCTGTCTAATATCTTGCAGAATAGTCCACAATGATGGGAAAAAAATAAAAACCATTACAACACATTCTCAATAAGATAAGTTCTAAAATAACTTAAATAGTTCAACTATCTTAGAACATGTGAAGGAAAACATGAAATACAAACATCCACAGAATAGCCTTACAAACATTCATAATCCATTCATGAAGAACGTGCTTGCCTTGAAGGAGTTTGTTATTAAGTAAAAGTTCCAAGACACATGTTTATAATGTACATCACTAGCTCTAGTAGTGGAGCATTGGAGCCACTCCTTCCTCCTCAAAGAACTAGCTTATCTCTCTAATTACTTGTGGGAGGAGCCAAGGTGAAAAGTCCATTGTTCATACAATGAGGGAGTATATATAACCAAGGGTGGCTCTTTGACTACCCTCATGAATGTTTGAATTCCTATGAATTTTCAACTTACATGAATCTTTACATTCCATGTTTTTCCTTTGGACTTCCACTTTACAATACATTTTGAATACAATACACATGATCCACAATAGTGATGTGGCATATGACCACTCATGACATCACATGACATGACACTGCTAACATGGATTGCTTGATGATGTGGCAATGTCAAGTCACTATTGCTGCTAAGCGTTGAATTTCTTCTTGAAGATGCTTTCTATTTACCTCTGCATGGTTTGGTGATGCAAAATATTCAATGATCTCCAATCTTGGATAATGGTCACAGACTAGTGTCCCTTCGCTTTCTCTTGATCGATCAACTTGTAGGTTTAGGTACATGAGAGTCTTTAAGAATTCTTCCCTCTTTCTTCTCCTTCTCCATGATCTTGTCATGACATGATAGGGTAAATGTTCCTGCAATTAGCTCATGATGACATGACATCAATCCGAAATCCCCCTAGTCTAAGATGATGCATTCTGAACCACCAATTGAGCCCGAAACAAGTGACAAGATGAGAAGAGGGAATCAATGACAATGCACAATATTCAATTCCAACAAGTAGGGGAAAAGCTTGAGCTCTAAGATTGCACAATGTGTAGCTTAGGCAGGTCTAAAGGACAGGACTGTGCATTTTCTAGAGGCGGTGGGGCAAGCTGAGGGAATGGACACTAGGAGAGCTAACTGCAAAGTTATGGGAGTCAAGGGAGGTTTGGAATACTGTGAAATTGCACAATTTAAGGACTCATGGGATGATATTGATGATTGAGGATGAAATTTTCATAGTTTAAGCCAATTTGGGGGCATGAATGTGCAATTATAGAGGCCTAAGTTGGTGCTTGGCCATAGTAACTACGCAGTGCAGTAGTCTTGGGAGGAAAGAACTGTCTATTGCGTAGTTACAAGAAGCAAGGTCATAGCTAGAGGGATGAGACTACACAATGCACAACTTAGGAGGGGCCTAGTGAATCTAGGTTTCTCAATCAGGAAGTTTTTCTGAAAATGGCTAAGTGAGGGACCAATGAGATAGGTATGAATAGTGATGAACTTTTATTGTGATCACACACTTAGAATACTTTGATGAAACTACAACATAGATCATCTAGACGCATGAACAAATCATTTCCCTTCGTGCAATAGTTTTACGACAAGTGTGACACTTAAGATAGACTTTGGAACGACCGTGACGACACTTGTGCAATAGTGCTAAGAAGTTTGTGCATGAGTGCGACAAATGATTACATACTTATGGAAACACTTAAATACAAAGACAATCACTTGAAACAATCAAAATAGGCTTCTAAACATTACGCGACATCCAAAAATGCCAAAAGATAATAGTTTAGCCAACATGAAAAGGGGAACAAAACACTTCGAGGAAGCTCATGAAATAAGCTTCGGTGTTTGAGATAACATTGTACAAGACCAAGGAAGGCTTTGAAATTGAGTGTAAGAGAAAATGTTTGGGAGTGTTGCAGTAGCTACAACACTTGGTGACACACTGGTTGAACTCTAGATTCTCTATCTCTGTTAACTTCTTCTGTGCAGGGCCTCGATTCTTCAAGGAGTATTGATTGATCGTACATATTACTTTAGTCTTCCCACTTACCCCACGAATAGACGCACTCCCCTTTATACATTATTAGTTAAAAACAACATAAGATTCATAAATATTATAATGTTTCAAGTTGGTAAGGGTTGTTTAGCTCGCGAGCTTAAGATTTTCAGAGTATAATTTTTCATTTCTAGTGTTATTTCATTGCCAAATGGCCTGGAAAGTGCTCCGATGAAGTCACAAATGATACAAACATTGCTCCAATACCATCAAGCCTGGACAGTACCCTGGCAGAGTTGCTTGCTTCACCTCTCTGCACAAGAAGCATTTCTCTTCTTTTTCCTTTATTTATTTATTTTAAAGAGAACTATGCATTGACACTTATTTATTTTGTGGTGGAAGAGGGATCTTGACTTATTGAGAGCAGAAGAGGTTGTTCCTTTAGAGAAGCATATAAAGACATCTGATTTAGGTTTGCTCATTTAGATTTTTCTGCTTCTCCGCTTCTCTAGTTGGATAAGCATGAAGACATCGAAGCATAAAGACCAAGTGTAGTCATGAGGTTTCCGACATAGACACGGGTTCATGGTTGGACCAAAAATCTCCTTACAGATGGATCATATTTTCTGTCAGAACTTCATCGGCCAAAATATATAACCAACACAAGGAAGACAGGCTGGAGGTTATCCAAATGTTGAAGTGTCATAAGACTCTTTAGACTTCAACCACGCACATATTAAGAAACCAAAACAGGTCCAAGCACAACACTTATTCACATGACGAAAATGAAAGGAAAGACAACACACAACAAGGAAACAAAACCAGAAGACAAGAAAAAGATGCTAAACCAAAGCATAATGCAAGAGAAAAGTAATAAAAGACAAGAGAGACTAAAGAGAACAACACTGGATGAATGAAATATAAGGAAAACTAGGATGTAGCTAATCCTACCCCTAACCTAACATTTAGAAGTTCAGGGTCACGTATAATGAAATTTCTAATGTTGCCATTGTAATCGTTCTCGACCTGCAATCACAAAGATGTGATCGATTAAAATAGATATAAAGCAATGTGCAAGAGAAAAGATGAGAGCTTGAATAATGTTCACAACACTTTGAAGGTCTCGCCCGTGGCTAGAAAGATGTGTCACAACCACTACTTTCATCCAATTCACACTCTTACCTCTCTAATGGAAAGCATAATCAGGGAAACCTTAAATAATTCTTGTGAATGCACCTTCTTCTACGTCATCCTACTTAATAAACATGAGAAAAGGATGAAACCTATTTATTGCAATGGAGCTTGCCGAGTAAGATTTCTCCAACAATTCAGCGATTGGATCATAAAATTCATGATGATCCTCTTGAAAACTCCAAAATATTTGAAAAGATTGATTTTCAGTTAAAGACATGGGATTATAATGAGAATCTTCTGAGGGAAAATAGATATGATTATATTCAACAGTCATGTCAAGACAATGAGGACCTCACATAACAATCAGTGGAGATTGAAGTGCCTCAACTGCTTGACAAAAATCCGAATAGTAAGATGCTGAAAGATGAAGATAGAAGGATGTAAAACAACTGCCATTTGATATATTAGTGGGAAAATGATAACATGAAGGACAATCATCAAAGGCAAAATAATGATCAGATGATCTAATTAAAGCATCAAATTCCGAGTTTGTAATAAATGAAGATAAACCAATTTGAAAGAAGCCAGTGTAAACATTTATGTTTCACCCTTCCACCCAAAAAGTTTATGTTTTTTCATGGCTCAGCATGGTCTCTCTGGACACCTGCAAGAACGAGGTGGTGTAAACATTTTTGTTCCCCTCTCACCCAAAAAGTTTACCCTTTCTCACGGCTCAGCATAGTCTCTCTTGACACCTGCAAGAACTATCTCACCGAAAAAGTTGACCCTTTCTCATGGCTGAGCATGGTCTCTCGGGACACCTGCAAGAACAAGCTAGTGTAAACATTTTTGTTCCCCTCCCCCACCAATCCCCCAAAAGAAACACTTTGATTGGAATATAGGTTACTGATAAAAATAAAGACAGCTGTTATGACCTGCCATTATTAGGCTTCCATCACTACAACTGTTTTTTCCATACATAGAAATATAAAATATCTTGCAAGCATTCTAGTTGTATTTCCTGTTCTTCCTGTCATCGCCAAATTCATGACTTCAAACCAGTGACAATAATGACACTAATTTCTATTTGCCTCACTAATTTAAAGCATTGGATTAGCGTGCTGCAACCAATGTTCAGTGTTGGTTATTGATGCTAATTCATAAAACCTTCTGTGTAACAGAACAATGGTGCTCTGTGCAAAACCATCTCTGGTCAGTACAATGGATAAGAGCTCGAAGAAGTTGAAAATTCAGGCATGAAGCAAGAAGGAACCTACCTTCTCCCATGACAACGATACAGTACAGTCCAACAAAAGTGGATCGAGCCAACATGTTGATTCTGTGGCAGTAAATGCCAACAGAGAAAACACTGAGTTTGCCAACCATGGTAAATATGTGCCCTGTTCCTTTTTATTCATCATTATTTAAATGGAAATATTGTAGGACCATCTCAACTAAGTGAAAGGATTGATAATAACAGGCCACGTCAAACTAAATATAAAACTAGAATGAATATTTTTATTTGGAGTTTAGCCTCTGAAATTTATGTTCGTATTGCAGCCTTTATTTTGTGGACTGAAATGAGGTAGCAATGGGTTGGAAATAGACCTCCGGAAAAAGCTAAGCAGCTTGCTGAGCCTGGTCTAGGGTATATTTTTATGGTTCATTCAGCAGAATTAATTCATTTTTCCGTGTTGGTATTAATATTATTTTTCTAAAAATGTGTTTCTCAATGTTATGATGTCTCCAGATCTAATGCAATATACGAGAACTTGCTTAGAAGCAAAGGGCCCTGTAAGTCTATCATTTTATTTTCTTTCGAAAACATGCAATTCAAAGGACTTTAAAAAGGGTATAGATGCATGAGATAATTAGCTTGTTCTGTCACAAGTAATGATTGAATTTCTTGTAAAGGAATGGAAGAAGGAAAGACTATATGTACCAACGGAAAAGATATAATAGTTATTGTTTTGTTTAGATGTGCTGTATTCAGTAAATATCTTATTATTCATGAAGCATTTAAACATTATTTACACACTTTGGGAATATATTTGATTTCAGACATTATTTACAAATGAAACAAGAGAAATTATTGCTTTATATTATTTAGAATTGAAAATTCTAATTAAAAAATGTTGGAGTTAATGCTTACATTCTATATTTGAGAAATTGGTTTGTGATGGTTGAGAAATTCTCTCAACCACTCTCTCTAAATTAGGAATAAGTTGGATCTCAAAAGCTCTATTTAATAGAGTGATCTGAATGTAATCTGTGTGTGAGTGTGATTACACATGCACCATTTGTGCTTAATATAATTGTATTTCTGTAATTGTGTATGATTTAGCTGTTTTTATCAAACAAATAGATTGGTGAATGCTTGTTTACAGAAGATAGAAATAATAATAATATGTCAAAATTCGAGATGATAGAAATTATTGTCATTCACGGACAGTATATATCGGCTGAATACCACTAAACATGAACATTGAGCATGTATATATCGGTTGAATACCACCAAACATGAACATTGAACATTGAGCATGTATACCATTATGTGAAACATTTTTGTAATGTTACCATTTTTGTAATGGATTTATGAATACTTGCTTAGAGAAGATGGAGATAATTTAAAATTCGAGAGGATAGAAATTACTGTTACATTTTTGTCGAGATGTGCTGCACTCAGTGATTATTAGCTTTCAATGACAGGAAATATCCGATGAATGAACATTATCTGAAACATTTTTGTAATGTTACCATTTTTCGTTTTGAAAATTTGAGGTCAAAAATATATATAGAAACGCAATTTTAGCCTTGAAATTCAACCCGAGGAACTATTTTGTTATTGGTTATATTGATAATTTATTTGTCATATTTATTATTTGTTACATTGATAATTTATTCTTAATTTTTCCATTAAATATATTATTTATGTGGTCAAAAGTGTCTTGATTCTCTGACATAAATGTGATTTTTTTTCCTTTTCTAAGTGATCTCTTACATGATGGTGATCTCTTAATTCGTTTTATATCTCATCTACTCGGTGGATCTCTTAATTTGTTTTTTTGATATGTAATCTAAAGATAAATGGAAAACTCCATCCTTGCAGTTTGATAAATTCCTTGAAGGAACGACAGTATCCAAAGAATAGTGGCCTTGCGAAATCAGAAGATTGGTGGCCTTGAACATCAAATGTGTTTGGAGTTCTGGTGTGGATTTGTGGATTTTTCTATGGCATTGTAACTTGAGGTTACTTGAATTTTCTTCATATTTGCGGCTTTTGTTGCTCTTTTATTGGGTGATGGTGTCAGTTTATATTTGAGGCTTTCTTTTGATCCTGAATAAGGCCAAGTTTTTCTAGTAATTGTCCGTGTTTGCTATCTTTAGAAATAAGTGATGGTGGAGTGAAATAATTTGAGAAATAAGTTGGAGAATCCTGAACTTGCTAACTCGATGAATAGGACTAGACTCCCATATTTTTAGAGAGAAAAATAATGAGGCAGACAAACTGTCAAAAGAAAGATGCTCTACAGAGCCAGGTCAAATCAGATAAACATATTTTGATAAATCAGATAAACATATTTTGATAAAAATATCTCTCATCACTCAAGTAATATTAAGCTATGAAATGCTATTATTTATTTGTTTTTCAGCTAATTGTCCAAACGTCCTTTGGATGTTTTTTTCTTTTTTATTTACTTCAGATTCTTTTTGGAAATACAAGTAATATTATGTCTATTTTTTTGTATTATGGTAGAAAAGGAAAGTTACTTAGAATTGGATAAAGATTAGTAAGTAGAGTATGTTTTGCTATATATTCTAAATGATAGAGTTTGAAAGAGATGTAAATTTATGTGTTCTAAAGAATATAGTAGAAAGACTTATTTTTATTTTGAATGACAACAAGCTATTTTTTTTTCTTTTTCCTCGAGGGAAAATTGTAATTTTCGTTAAAGATAGTGAAAATTACATGTTGTAAACAAAAAAGAGGATTTGTTGTTACAAAAATAGACATAAATCCATATCATCAAAATATATTGTCCATATGTCTTGTTATCTAAAGAGCATTAGATTCTGTGATAACCAAAATGCATTGATTACATATCTGCATATCCTAATATAAAAAAGCATGTACAAACTATAAAAAGGAAACATAGTGATATTAAAAAATTGGTAGAATCAATCCCAGACAATTGCATCCTATAACCCTCAGAAAAGGGTCTATGGTAGTACTCGAAATGATCTATGCTGACTTGCTCTGAGATCTTCCAGGACCCCCAAGCTTGTTGTATGCTCACCTTCGAAAGCTCATCAGATATAACATTTTGTTCCTTGTAAATGTGATTACAAATAATGTGATCAAAAACTCTTTTAATTCTCAAAACCTCCTCAAGAATGGGCTTGAGTGTGTGCACGTGACATATTGAAATTTCACTGAACCAATTTATGACCACCCTAGAATCCCCAAAAACTTGCAGCTACCAGCATCCTTTTTCTAGAACAAAGATGAGAATAATTTTCAGACTAAAAAGTTTCGCATAGTTATTTGAGCCCTACCCTAAACCACTTTTGAGCTTAAAGAATTGATGCTCATTTAAATACATAATGACTCCTCCTTCACATTGATTTCCAATTTGCAAGGATCCATCAAAATAAGCCCATGGGTTGTA
This sequence comes from Pinus taeda, assembly GCA_000404065.3. Classification (NCBI taxonomy): domain Eukaryota; kingdom Viridiplantae; phylum Streptophyta; class Pinopsida; order Pinales; family Pinaceae; genus Pinus; species Pinus taeda. The sequence goes on along the minus strand of APFE031276854.1, from coordinate 7,039 downwards.
TTTGTCCACCTATTCCTCATGAAACTGTCGAGATATGTTGATGATAGGATCATCTAGGATGAGATCATATATGGCAATAATCTGACCTATCAACCTATCACAACACGACGACTTATCTTGAAATATAATATTGTTTCGACCAAGCCATAAGCCCCCGATCATAATAGGGGGAGCTTTCATAGTTTGTGGGGATTAACCTTGTGCCACCAGGTGAACCAAACCTCCCTAATGATTCACCATGCCATAAATATCTTACGTCCATCATCTCACAAACCAATGTCCATACCTGGGAGGATATATGATACTGCAGAAATATGTGATCTACTGATTCCTTAACATTTTTACAGAAGGGACACCAACATGGACAAACAAAGAAACGATTTTGAAGATTGTCACCCATAGGAATTATGTTTGCAAGAAGGCAGCATTGAAATAATCTAGCCTTTGTCAGGCGCTACAACTTCCATAAAGACTTCCACCATCAAGAAGGCTTCTCAGGAGCCTAGTTAGCATAAATGTAAATATAGCCTTCCTTTGGAGTATAAACTTCATGCGGAGTGGATTAATTACAATTCATCCTCCCGATCATGGATCCTGACATGAGATCTAATAAGCGCATTGGTATAGATAGACCATTGATGATGCCAAACAACCGACATATTAAGATCTTGGGAATTCATCCACCCTTGAGCCTAGATGGTAGAAGTGTCTAGGTGAGAAATATCATTTAAAGTTCTTCTTTCTTGAGCTGCCACGACAACTATAAGCTCAGGATGAAATTGAAAATGGGCCATACATCTAGACCATGGGTCCTCGCTTATCTTAACCTGATCCCAATCCCAACCTTCCATGCCAAACATTGATTAATGACTGTGAAACACTCAATCACAATCTTCCACACAACTGACATATTTAGATGAATCTTATGAGGATTCTCAATCTAATCTTCTAGGGTTCAACTACTTTTTCTTTCTTGAAAAAGAAATAAAAACATAATTCGTCTTTAATCTTACACTAACATACATTTGCAATTGTTTTCCTTTATTCAAACTTTTTGGTTCTCATTTATAGAAAATTTTAAAGCTTTATATGAAAATTACAAGCTCTATGAAGAATTAGGTTAAGTGTTTAAAATCCTAATTTTAAATGGAGATCTAATGTCTAAGGGAGTGGGAGGTCAAATTTCTCAAGATGGAGCTTGAATTTTGTATTTACATTAGCCTAGAGGTACTTTAGTTAGACCTTATTTCTTAATTGCATCAGAGAAGTATATCACATGTGCAAGAAAACTTGTGTCACATTTGAAGGAAAAGCTATGTGGGCATCAATGAAGCCTAAATTAGGGATGACACTCACAATGACTAGATCTACCATTGCATCCTCTGTGTAGGCCCTATAAAATTTTGTGTCATATTTTGCCTCTTGGACTAGATGAATATTAGGAAACAAGGAATATCTATAAGCCTTTACTATAGCTTCTACATCTTGCTAAGTCCAAGACTAAGATTGTAGCAACCTTGCACTTCTATTTGCCTCTTGGAGCCATTTGTTGAAGAACATATGGTAGGATCCATTTTCAAAAAACCAAGAGTAGTCTAGGAGATTATCATACCCCGTGGGAACTAGTGAATTAAACGAAGATTCAATTATAATTCTTCACAGTCATAGAACTCAATGTGACGATGCGGCATGATGATCCAAATGCGTGCTATGTTGATGGCTATAATCCCTAAAAAAAATCCTCTCTTGTACCTTTGGCATCATTTAGACAACCTTCCACTTCTAAAGTGGATGCACTCAAAACAAAATCTAGTAATGCATAGAGGTGGAGATTATGGCTATATGTAATCTAATTTTGTTGGTAGTCAAAATCAGGTACAAGTTATATAGAAATACATGATACTCCCATTCTTTAAAAATGGTTTCACTGAATGGAAGTGTACATGAAAATTAACTTTCGCTTCATCAAATATTAATAGTAAGTTGATTAAATAAAGTCAATCATAATGAAACAATCTTTTGATTAATTAAATATTAATTTTAGGTTAAGTTTATCAAGTAAAGTAAACCATAATGTACACTATTGTAAATATTTTTATTCTAGACGTTTTGGAAATATAACTTTTTTGACTATTTTTATTTAAAGTTTAGCTAAAAGTTCAGAAACATCGCTAATATTGCAATATAAGTATAATACATCTCTAATGCTCTTCTATTGTAATTTTCCTTGCCAAGCTCCATCAAAGAAGCCCTCGACAAGCTTGATCAAAGAACCTTCAAGAATAGGCCTTGTCAACCATAAGATCCCAACCTATGAAATCCATGAAATTTTGTTGTCAACTATAATAGAGCATTGGTTTGAGTAAAAAATTGAAATGTATACACATGCACCCCTCAATCCTAGCATAAATGCATGCTAACTAGATTCCCCAAATATAAATAGGAGGGGTTTATGTACTTTAGATAAGTACTATTTCCCAAGGACTTTATTTTGAAATCTGATTCCAAAGGATTTTCGTAGTTAGGGTTTTATTTGAGCCCTTAACGTTCTTCTCCTGTGGGTCCCACTGATGATTTCCAGTAGGTCAAGTGTAGTTCAATATAGTCACTTTGTTATTTCCTTTTAATATACGAGCTAATGAATGCCAATGGACTCATATTTCTCTAAGAAAAATATTTATCAATTTTAATCTTCCAATATTGAAAAGCTACACATTACACAATAAATGAATGCTCTTTTCTATCTTACCAATCCACTAGCTCCAATATCACTTACCATAATAGTTTGTTCTTCAATTAAATTCTGAAATTTTAATTTATCTTGTAAATCTAGTTGTATAAAGGGAAAAATATTCTTGATTTCTCGTTCCTCTTTAAACTCATGGGTCATTAAAATAAATGGTAGACTTATTGTAATTGACCTTCATTGCAAATGCCTTGCAATAAAGTTGGAGTAGTTCTTGATATTTCCTATCCTCTCCCAAGCTATCATTAGAAAGGATAAGTATATGATTAACAAATAGTAAGTATGTAACACATTTGTTTCCTCAAACTCTACCTCTTAAACAAGTCTCAATCTTTTGGCCTCTTGAATTTATGTGCTTAGCCCCTTGGAAACTAATAAAAAAAAAGGGTCAAGGTAGAAAAACTTGCATTAAACCTCTAGTAGTGTTAAATGAGGGACAAGTTTTCCATTAATAAAAACTACAAATGTAACTAAGTTAACAAAACCTATAATCTAATTGACAAATAGACCTAAAAAAGTTCACATGGTTTTGCAATAATCTAAAATACAACCAGCACAACCTATCATAAGATTTGGATAGAATGATGTTTGATCATTATAGTAGGTAAATTATTAGATTTTATTGAGTGTAACCCTTCCTAAGAAAACCCAATGGATTGCGTGAAATCATTACAAACAATACATTTTTGAGTCTCATGGCCAAAACACTAGATATCATCTTATAGAATAGTTATGTATTGGTTGGAATTCATCGTATGACTTGGCTTGTCTATTTTGGGTATAAGAGCTATAAATGTGGTATTGAAGGAGCCAAGTACTATAAGAGTTATAAATGTGATATTGAAGGAGGCAAGTACTTTACCATTTAGCCTAACCTCATTTGTCACCGTTAACAAGTCATCTCCCAACAAATCAAAAAATCCAAAGAAAAATTCAATTGTTCACCATTCAATCATATGATCTTGTCTTTTGGGAAGGAAATCATCTAGATAAATGATTCATATAATTCTTGGTTATATTATTTATGAAACAATTTGTGGGAAAATTGACACTAATTTAACAATTTTAACTATATTTACACCCTCAATATCTCTATAGAAAGAGACAAAGTGTTTTACACACATATCTACTAAACTTTAAAACTTCTTAGTACATCTCCATCCTCCTTTTGAAGTTTCCAAATAGTATTAATATTTTTCCTATAGTTAGAAAAATGGTGAAAGAATTTAGCATTCTCATTGCTCGATTACAACCAAGTCACTTAGGTTTTTAACTTGCACTTCACTTCCTAATTATTTCGCAATTCTCTTCCTAGCTTCTAGTTTTCTAACTTTAATAAGTCTAGGCTTATTAAATGTACCAAAAGAGTTATTATTTAATTATGTGTCAATACCATCTAATTTTCCTTTATTATTTTGTCTCTATTTAAATATATTTCCCTAGTTCAAGAAACCACCTCACCTTTCACTACTAGAGACACTACCAACTATTCAATGGTAGAAGCAATGTGGTTCCTATTGAAGTTCCTCCAAGTAGTTTTTACAATTTCTTTGAATTCTTTGTCCATTAGCAACTTGAGTTGAAATTATTGGGATCATAGGACTTGAAATGAGCTAGCTCAAGTTATAAGAAAATTGGACTATGATTTGAAATTCCACCATCAACTACATGACACAACCCTATTGACACCATTAAATAATTTATTAGAAACAAGGCATCTATCTAGATGCCTTAAAACAACCTCCTACCCCACACTTGTTCCTCTAAGTAGGTTGATGGAGATGTGCTTCACATTAATCAAACATGCTAGCTTTATCTAATGAAGAAGAAATATTAGCTAGACAATCAACATTGGCTTCTCCCCCGCTAGCAATACATTCATTTTGTTCATAGTAGATGTAAAATCACCACCCAAAAATCAACCTTCCACTCCTTACCACCTATAAACAAAATAAATCATGTCAAAAATACTACACTCCTTCATATAGAACATACACGTTCATCAAAATAATGGGTTGGTCCAATCCTTAATAATGAATTCCATGCACATACTTGATAAAAAAACAAAGGAATTAGTTAATGACAAACTCAAATTCCAACCAATAATAATACCCCCCTATACTGGCCAACAAAGTCCAAAAAAATAAATTCCTAGTCTCTCGACCCCATGGTCTCTTATAATAATAATTAAATTATATTTAACTCCAGTATGTACTCGACTTGTTGTTTCACTTGATTTTTAGTACCCTAATGTTAGAGGATATAATTATCATTAATATGCAATTGAAGGAGGATGATCTAAGTGCCATTGTAAGCAAGCATTGTTTACTCTACTACAATTCAATGGTTTATCTCTCTTTGGCCTTTTAGATGGAATGCTTTCTACCTACAGTATGAGTAATACCCTCTTTAGTGTCTCCAAATCCTACCCCTCATACTACATCCCCTCAATTTCAATCCAAATTATTAGACATTAAAGGGCAACTATATTGACCACAACTCTTAAATATAATAGAGACATGACCCTTCCCCCTTTTCTGCATTTCCCTAAAATCCTTGGAATCTAATATCATATGAATATTAGATGATGATGTTATATTTTTTTTCTCAAATTTCATTGGAATTAACATAAGGTTTGTATTTTTCACAACCTTCTTACGCTTCTGGGTAGAAAGGTAAGTGTTGACTACCATAACTAGAGTTGGTCATCTCTTAGGTAAAACCAACATCTCATCACTTAAATTAAAATAACTAGAGGTGAGGTGCTTACTAGAAACCTCTTTGATGATAATGATATTTTGTGCATGTGGGAAAGGGGTTGCCCCATCATCCTTCAAATAGTACAAGAAGGATTGAATTTGGAGCCTTGCAATATCCACCTCCTAGTCCATGTTCATAGTGTTTAAATGCTTTGAAGTCTAACACAGAAGTTCCTTTCAAGAGACATGGGCCATTTTCCCCAACCTCCAAATCCAACTTCTAAGTTAGCCATTGGATGTGCTAGTTATTTTAAATATATAGTGTCTCATCATTCTCCACAAAATTGTTGATTTTTGAGTAGCTTGGGATGTAATCCAAGCACTAGGGTTCAAGGTTTGGAGGGTAAAATACCACAAGGGTCACTTGTGGGCTTGGAACCCAAGGTTGGGGTTTTGCACCAATCGTGACTTTGGCCAAAACCATGGACACATTTCAACATGTGATGGATGAGGATGATATCCCTTGTCGAGACAATTCCAACGCAATGAAAATCATTTGATTCTAAGTTGTAGAAATGGAGCTCTGATTTTTTGAAAGTTATGTGTCAGCATGGTGGCACAAGGTCAAGGTTGAGTTGATGTCAATAAGAATTATGATAGGTTGTCAAGCCCTATGATGGCGTTTTGAGGAGCCATTTTATGTATTATAAATAAAAGGTGAGTGTGAGACCATTTGACACATCCAAAGTGAGCAACACATCACAAGAGAACAACTCGTTGAAGGAGATGGAGGATTCTCTCTGGGCCATGTGAAAAATGAGAGATCAGTGTGGAGGAGAAGACTGTTTTGGGCTTTTTTTGGTGATTGAATTGAAAAATAAGAGGGCCAAGGGGTAGAATTCAAGGACAGGACAGTTTAAGGGTTCATTTAAGGGTGGATTGTCCTTAGAACAGGCAGTCACAGACCTGTTGAAGAAACCTGAGGTTACCATAGTGAATTGAAGGAGGGATGAGGGTTATTTGCAGGTTAGAACAACCCATACCTACAACAAACTACTACCACCCCTCAAGGAAGGACAACCACAACTACGAGGAGAAAATCTGGGTAGAAATTAAGGGCTAGAAAGTGATTATGGTTTTGTGCTAACCAGACCGAGGTTGCAACAGAGGAGCGAACCTTAAATAATGAGTTAAAGATATCATACTTTGGTGCATCTTGTAGGTGTTGGATTCGTGTTATTGGATCAGTTTTGGATTGGTTTTATGAGCAATCCATAAGTGCCATGTGTTCAGGTTGACTTGGGCAATTGGAGACCTCAACTAGGAACAAAACTTATAGTGAAGTGTTGGGTGCCGTTGGAATTGTGGAGGGAAACGTGTTGGCTACCCAAAGTAGCCCGTGACTACCAGTCCTAAAGGAGGTGTGACAACTAAAGTTTGGGTGAAGTTTGTAGCCTAATGTCTAGCTCTTTGATGGATGAAAGAGGCTACTAGCTTGGCAGATTGGAGCTCAGGTATTGGCTAGCCTAGAGAGGATATTAGATAAACGTGTGTTCGATGTAGCAGAAGTGACGTGTAGCAGTGATAGGTGGTA
>APFE031276853.1:0-28423 GCA_000404065.3 Pinus taeda | reverse complement strand
ATGAGATTGCGTATCTCCATCCATGAAGAATGTTGAGAAAGGCTTGACCTCAAGCTTCTTCTTGCGATGGGTAGATTTCTTAAGACAATAATCAAACTGATCCCAAAGATAGAAAAATTTCATCTGGCTGCTCGGAGCTTGAAACAGCAAGTCACGAAAGCGCTGCCAAAAATGAATAACCGATTCATGGGGAGCCTTCCATTGCTATAACAGTTTCAGGTCAAGATTGTCTAGATCAAAATGATAGAAAGTGTCTTCAACAAGATCACAAAATTGTTCAAATGAGTGCATGTTGTCAGCCGGTAGGTTGAGCAACCAACAAAATGGGGATTCGCAAAGTGTGTATGCAAGTAGTAAATGACCTGTTTGTCAAAAAACTCATCTTCCTCATCAAGCATGGAAATAAAGTAATGTAACTACCTAGGCTAAGCCACTTCGGCTTCACCATCATACATGTAAGTGGAAAAGAGTTCGAACAACTCCCCCATGATGGAGGCATCTTCACGATTCGAAAAACATCACGGAGGGAGAAGAGTGAAAGATTCCATGAAAGATATGTAAAGGTTCAAAACTCGATAAGAGGACACAGCTTGTCATCTGGCCCTCCTTCTAGCACCATAAATGTTGACAGTGTTGGACCCACAAACATTTAGGGGATCACCCCTGTATGAAGTCCCAACTAGACCTCACACAGTTTGGTCTAGGAGTCCCATCCGATATGATGGCCTAGTTTCCATTGTCCTAACGATTTGCCTCAACTCTTGCTTGTCAGTGCATGAGAGTGGTCTTCTTTGTCTTTAGCAAGTGAGGTTCATGTGCCTGGTGAGTGCAAGTTTACTCATGTCAATGTTCTTTCACTGTGAGGGGAAGAGGGTGAAGGTGACTTCCACGTTGAAAGGGATTAGTCCCAACTCGGCTAAGAACACACAACATAACGGGACATACATAGCTTCCGATGGAGTAGTTCACATGGATGCAGTGATCACAACATACAAGGTAAGATAACACATACAACACCCACTGATTAGTCCAAAAACATGCAATGGTTGTTATAGCGAGGTTCATGTGAAAAGTCTGTCTGATGTTCGGCAGAGCAGTCGACACGGACATGACAACATTAACAACATATACAACACATTTCCATTAATAGATTATGCATTACAACAAATGAAATAGTTCAGATGTAGAACACAGGTTAAAGCAACATGCATTACAAGTGTTAAAGATCAGTCTGACAACAAATACAATACATGTGTGAAAACGTGTTGGCTTGTTAACAGGCTTCTGAATTAAGCGAAAGTTCCAAGACACATCGTTACACCATACATCACTAACCCCGTCAGCGGGCATTGGAGCCACTACTTACTCCTCAAAGAAGATATTACAGACTATCTTAGCTATGTGGGAGGAGTTGAGGTGAAAAGTCCTTTCTATGTACAAATGAGGGGGTATTTATAGCCAAGGGTGAAACTAACCCTTGTGGTTGTTCAACTACCCTCATGACTGTTCGACTTCCATGACTTTTTGACTTAAATGACTCTTCATTCACAAGTGGGTCTCATGGACTTCCACGTTACATCACATTGATTGACAACATAGCCCATAGTGGAGATGTGGGTGACATGACTCATGACATGACTCGACATGACTTGACATGACAATGTTTTTACATTGCTACTACTGGAGTGTATGTCGAGTTACAGTGCCGCTGGGTGATGGATGTCTTCATGATGTATCATAGCTTCACCTCTGCATGGTAAAGTGCGCGGAGTATTTGATGGTCCTTGGTTCACTTGATGAAGCTTTAGCATGTTGTTCCTTGCTTTCATGCTAGAAGGCTTGATAGGCTCAAATGTTCGCGAAGGTGCATGTTCATCATGTTCACCCACTTCGCATGCTACGCTCGTTCGTCTGTTGGTGGACTTGTCCTTCTGCATGTGCTCCCTTTATTCATCACGTTCGCCGTCGTGCCATGTTTGTTGGTGTACCTATACCTACAGTCACTCATGATGAGATGACATCAAATCCAAAAATCTCCTAGTCGACCATGACACATGATCATTTCAGATGCAGGTGACCAGGAGAGGTAGCAAGATTGTGAAGTAGGATGATGGCCCCGAGCACTACTGATGAAAACTACACAAGAGTCAGTGAGTCATGAACACGGGCAATCTAAGTTGATAATGACTATCTGTGAGATCTGACTCCGTTGTGAGGAAAAATTGCACAAATTTTGGGAGGGACGATATGGGCTATAGGAAGGCAAGGCAAACATGTTCTGCACATTTTTCGGAACGAACAATCAGCAGGGTCTAGATAGCCAAATTTTTGTAATTTTCCAGAGGAGCAGGCTAGGTTGCATGATGGGTCACTTGGTAGGGATTGCATAGTTTTCTTGGGGAACTGCCTTGGAGATTGGCAACTAGAACTACGCAATTCCCAGAAGGAACTGCTCGCCTGCTATTAGGTTCATTGGCAACTATAACTGCATAATTTTAAGAGGGAACTACCAGTTGGCTGTGGGGGTCACTGAAAACCAGAACTGTACAATTCCCATAGGTAACTACCAGTTGGCTATGGGGATCACTGGAAACCATAACTATGCAATTCACAGAGGGAACGGCCAGTTGGTTGCAGTCACTAGTAGCAGAAACTATGCCATTCCCAGAGGGAACTAGCAGTCTGCTGTTATGAGCTGCTAGCAAGGAAATGCACTGAGGTCGGGAGGCTTACCTATTGATCATCTCTACACAAATTCTGAGATGAACAACGAATCGACTATTCAAATGATTGACAGGGAAAAATGAGTAATTTTCTGAAGGAGACAAGGACTAGCACTTAGTGCCTATCCGACCTATCTACATAATTTCCTCAATCAGTTGAGCCAGTGAGGTCAGTGGCCTCTACACAAGTTTTGAAGGGAGTCAGTCTGGGGTGACCGCTAGGTTCGACTATCCAGGTGGCCAACATGAGAGTTGATTGCGTTGCTTGCTGGAAACACAACTTGAATAGGTTAGCTTGGTGCTTCTATGCTTTTATGGTTGACACTCAATCAAGTCGACCACGGGGTGATGGTCTGGGTGTCAGAGTGGAGTTTCGTTGTTAGAACTTCAGCAAAATGACTAAGTGTGTGAATAATCGAAAGATGCATAGGTGATCATACGAACACACACTCACATAACTTGATGACGAAACGACCCAAACCATCTAGACACATGTTCAACATGACTGACCAACAGTGTAAGTGACTCCGTGTGTGAGTGCGACAAATACTTTCATAGCGAACAAAATAAGCACATAAGAAGCGAAGACTTTGAGCATAACCAGAACATGGTCGCAAGCATGACTTAGACATCAACATGCAGAGACTTGAATGTAATGAAAAAGCAAGGTGGATGTAAAGACTCACACGAGCTCACGGAGTGAACCTAGGTTGTGTAGTCATCAAGTGAAACTCTTCAAGGGAGGCTCCGAAATTTCTCCAGGCCAAAATTTTGGAGGGTGGTTGTAGCTGCTACAACAGAATGTAGAAATTTTGACTGTAGATTAATCTAATTATGCAATATAACTAAAGAAAAATACTATAATATACTTCTACTATCAATTTGCGGAAGCTTAAAATTGAGCAAGATTGAGCTAAACACATATAACCAGAAGAATAAGAATCAATGCACATGAAACATAGAAAATACTCAGGGGAAAGCCTTAGCTAAAAACCCTGCAATCTGTATTATCATACAAGATGGATATATCTCAGAATTACACAAATCCTTAGCTCTCACAACTAGCTAGCTCTTAGTACAATCCTCCTGGATGCTCACAGGAAAACAAGGCTTCTCACAAACCTTCTCCTCAGCCCTCCAAGCCTCCTATTTCCTTGCGGTATTTCTCCTGGGTGATCCTACTGTTACTAATTGTAACACTGATCACTCACACTAATCTCACACCCTGTAAAACCGTGCAATCCTCAAGGAACCTTGTTCCTTCTGCATGGATGAGTTTCCCTTATAGGAAAACTCATGCAACTAATAGTAACCTATCCCTGTCTTTAATCTCAACTGGGTCTTTCTCTGAATAGACATGCATGAGTTATTTATGAGAGAATCTTCATTTATCTGGAGTAAACTAGTTTGATGCATGCATGCATTAACTAACTGAACTCACAATTAGTTCCTCAAATTGTTTGGAACTAATTTAACTGGACATAACTCAGTTAACTGAGATAACTAATTACATCTCAAATACAACTCATCCTTATGTCCTTAATTAAGGTATAATCTCCTTAATTTAAGGGATAACTGTTGCATGACTTCACAAAAAATTCTAGCTTGAATTTCTCCAACTAATTAATCCAAGATGAATTAATTAATTATTTTTCAAGCAGCTGGTGAGACTAAATTCGAATTTTAATTCAAGGACAAAATAAAATTGGAATATTCTGAATGTTATTTTTAGCATTTCTTGTTGCTATTCTCAACACTCCCTCTCAACAAGAAAGGAATTTAACTCGATCACAATCCTTAACCTTTGGAATGTTCTGCATGCAACACTTATCCCTAGTGTTGTTGCTCCAACAACTCCAGAAACAAACAATATCCAATCTAAATCAGTATGCTGCATCCGTCATCAAAGTCTCTGACTGTTATTGCTTCTGCCAACTGAAAACTCTGCACCTCTGCTAACTCAACCTTTCTACATTGTTTTCAATCCTTCTTTGCACTCTTTAGTATCTGACTACTCTAGCCTCTGTCACTTTGATCTCTAACTGTGTCAATCCCATTGATTCCTCCTGCTGCATCTGTTTTGTTGCTAGTACTTTCTCCCAGCACTGCATCCGCACTACACCTCTTCTCATCCTGTTGCATCGTGCTTCCCACTGCTGCACTGAAACTCCATTACTGAGAAGTAAGTAACGGATCTCCCAACTGACCTCCCTGTTGGGCTAGAAACACCCTCTGATGCTCAAGCTCCCTTTGTCGCTCCATCTGCATCCGTCTCTACCCACTCAGCCAGTCCTGCTACTCCTCGTCGGGGCTCTCGTAGCAAGGTCTAATCAAAGAGTTTGGGTACCTCAAGGATCCTGCCCCTATTTCAGCCTACATGGGACTATCACTTCACATCACCCCACCTCACACCTGGAGGTATGGCTGCATGTGAACCCCCTGTTGAATTCTTCAATTGTGGCTCCTCCACAATTGTCTGAGACTTCTTTTGGTGCTGCATGTTGAGAGGTAATTTACTCTCCCTCTCAACCACTAAGTCTCTAACATTGGCCTTGCTCCTTAAGGCTTTGCATGCATCTTGGACCTCAAGAGCATATAGGTTTTGAACTCATGAACCGATATGTTTCACATGTCTCATGGTGATGTGTCTAAGGAAAACCTTTCCCTTACTGAAGATAACATCGTAGCCTTTGTCCTCCAACATCGCGATTGATACCGAATTTTTCTTCAGTCCAGGTACGTACTTCACATCTTTCAAGGTGACAGAAGCTCCATGCTCCCTCTGAAAATTAATCGTGCCCACTCTTGAAACACTATACCTTTCATCATCACCCATCTCTATGCGCATCTTGAGGTCCTTCTCCTCCAAGGTACTGAATAAACTTTTATCGCCGGTCATGTGGAATGAGGCTCCATTGTCAAGAAACCAACCACAACCCATCATCAAAGACACCATGCATGCAATGAGGGTGAAGTCCATTTCGAACTGAGAGGCCAATGCCTCACCTTTAGATCCTTCCAAGGATCCCTTTTTGGACTTCTTCGATGGTAATTTGTCGAATAATGACCCATCTCATGACAATTAAAGCATATCACTTTAGATTTGTCACCCTTCTTCCCTCCATGAGAAGAACTCGATTTGGGATGAGAATCCTTCTCCTTCCCTTTCCTTGCCTTACTTGCTAAGGCCAGATTTTCTTCATCATCCTTGGATAAAGAACCATCTCATGTGTTCCTCCTGATCTCCTCCTGCATGAGATCTGACCACAGTCATTCCCAATTCGGCAATTTCTCTCTTCCATTCACTGAGTCCTGGTAGCTATGCCAGCTCTTAGGAAGACCGAGGAGAGAAAGACTCACAATATCATCATCAGATGTCATTATTCCTACACTTCCAAGCTCATCTATGCAGGTGGTGAGCTTGTTCAGATATGTAGAAATAGTGTTGCCCTTTTCCCACTTGATTTTCCGAAGCTTGTCCTTCAGTGCCAACTTTCTATGGATGCTATTGTTCTGATATAAGTCCTTCAATGTCTTCCACATTGAGAATGGAGTCTCCTTCCCATGGAGACTCGAGACAATATGGTCTCAAACTCCCTCAAGGATGATATGTATCACCCTCCCCACACACTTCTTCCATTCAGCCAACTCTTGTGCATTAGCTGCACCTGGCTTGGGGATTTATTGATCAATGAAATCCTTCAAACCATTGTCTTCTAATACCACTTCCATGTGATATTTGCATGCTATGTAACTCGAGTTTCCATCTAAGGCATACTTGAGTCTCAAGCCATAGAATACCATTGACCAACCTGAAGTATGAGATGGATTCGATTTGTACCTTTAATCCTGAACTTCAAACTTTGAATTTTCCTTCTCAGTATATTGTTCACAGCTCTGATACCATGTAGAAATTTTGACTGTAGTTTAATTTGATAAGCAATATAACTAAAGCAAAATACTATAATCTACTTCTAATATCAATTTGTGGAAGCTTGAAATTGAGCAAGATTGAGCTGAACACATATAACAAAAGAAGAAGAATCAATGCACATGAAACACAGAAAATACTCAGGGAAAAGCCTCAGCTAAAAACCCCGCTATCTGTATTATCATACAAGGTGGAAATATCTCAGAATTACACAAAGCCTTAGCTCTCACAGCTAGCCAACTCTTAGTACAATCCTCCTGGATGCTCACAGGCAAAAAACGCTTCTCAAAAACGTTCTCCTCAGCCCTCCAAGCCTCATATTTCCTTGCGATGTTTCTCCTGGGTGATCCTACTATTACCAAGTGTAACACTGATCACTCACACTGATCTCACACCCTACAAAACTGTGCAATCCTCAAGGAACCTTGTTCCTTCTACATGGATGAGTTTCCTTTATAGGAAAACTCATGCAACTAATAGTAACCTATCCCTGTTTTTAATCTCAGTTGGGTCTTTCTCTGAATAGATGTGCATGAGTTATTTATGAGAGAATCTTCAGTTATCTAGAGTACAACAGTTTGATGCATGCATGCATTAACTGACTCAACTCACAATTATTTCCTCAAACTGTTTGGAACTAATTTAGTTGGACATACCTCAGTTAACTGAGCTAACTAATTACAACTCAAATACAACTCATCCTTATCTCCTTAATTAAGCGATAATCTCCTTAATTTAAGAGATAACTGTTGCATGACTTCACAAAGACTTCTAGCTTGAATTTCTCCAACTAATTAATCCAAGATGAATTAATTGATTATTTTTCAAGCAACTGGTTAGACTAAATTCGAATTTTAATTCTCAATTTTAATTCAAGGAAAAATTAAAATTGGAATATTGCGAATGTTATTTTTAGTATTTATTGTTTCTATTCTCAACACAGAAGGTGAGAAAGATGTATCTAACTATTTTGATGCATTTTGCTACCGAGTCCTAATCCAGGAGCTAGAATCAACATAAATATGGTTTGTGAATCTAGAGATGGAATGATAGAAAGTGGTGTAGTAAAGGTCCATGCAAATAATGTATTTATTTCAGGACATGATGGTGGTATAGGAGCATCTCACTGGACAGGAATAAAAAATGTTGGGCTGCCATGGCAAATTGGGCTAGCAAAGACTCATAAGAGAGTATTGGATAATGACTTGTTTGATCGTACAGTTATACAGACATATGATCAATTGAAAAGGAAGAGATGTTGTCATAGTTCCTCTCCTTGGTGCAATAGAGTTTGATTTTAGTACATCACCCCTTATCAGTCTAGGTTGCTTCATGATGTGCAAATGTCGCAAAATCACATTTCTATTAGATATTTCTACTGAGGATCCTATTTTAAGGGAAAATTTTGCAAGAGAACCAGAACATGTCATCAATTATTCTTCATGCTTACTGAAGAGGTTTGTGAACTAATGTTTGAGATGGGTTTCAAAATTGCAAAGGATATGGTCGACCACGCATATATGCTAGATATGAGTAAAGAGGTTATAGAAAATAATGAGAAGCTTGAAAATTTCAATCTTTCTTTGCTACTTTGGCCTGCAGTGGAGATTTGCACAGAAGTTGCTCAATATTGTGTTCAGGGCCAAGATTATGGTCTAGATATGGCCTTGGACCAAGAGTTGATCATGATTTCAAAGGAAACTCTAGAGAAAGGTATACATGCTTACATGGAGATGCCCATAAGGAATGTTAATAGAGCTTTTGGTACAATGCCTAGCCACGAAGTTACAAAAAGATACAATATGACAGGTTTACCCACATACATGATTCTTGTAAAATAATAGACAGTGCAGGTTAGATCCTTGGGGAATTCCTTTGTTCAAGTGTTACCCTAGAGTTGGAAGAGCACATAAGTGATTATGTTTGTAAGGGTTTATCAGGAGACAAGATAGTGGTTTACCCTCCTAGAGGAAGCTAGTTTGATCCTAAAGAAAACATTTTCATTGGGAATGTTGAGAAGGAATGCAAAGAACAATGTCAAAGGAGAGATGAGGAATGTAGGGCTACCTGTTCTAAACAATTGCAGGAATATGAGGAGAGATTCAATAAGCCAATTTTTTAGAAAGAAAATGATTGCACAGTGTTGGTTTGTGATATGAGAAATCCAAAATCTGTTGTTTTGAAATTTAGTGGTAAAATTAAGGTGATATATGCGGAATTAGAGGTAGCATGTACAGGTTGGAAATTGGAAAAATATGAGCTTTCATCACAGATTGTAGCAACAAGACAGGGGAATGAGGAGATAATTAAGTTTGATGATCAAGCTGAACAATTTGTTTTCAAACCCAGGAGACCCATAACAAGGAAGTTCAAATAGGTACAGGAGGTGTCCCCAAGGGTAGATGAAACAGGGGAGGAGACACAACCTCATGAAAGAAAAGATAAAGGCAAAACAGTTGCCACTCAAAAAGAAGGCAGTGTGGAAAACTTGAAGAGAATATTGGAATCTGCCAACTTTGAGATTGCTATATTAAAGAAAGCTGCTAGGAAATTTGCAGCTAAGGAGGCTTATTTTAATCAAATGCAGGCTCAATGGGAAGATCAAACTTTTAAAATTCCTGAAGTGGTTGACTTTAATGTTCAATTCCATAGCTGGACTACTCCTGTAATAAAAGAAGCTCAATTTATCAGAAAAGTCAATATAAACCTCAGGTCTAGGATCAAAGTACTGAGAAAACAAGTTGAAGACTTAAAGATTCAATTGGACCAGCAAAAAAGATCTCCATAAAGAGAACCCACTTCAAGCAAGGAGATATTTCAAAGTTTTCATAAGTTTTGCTTGGTATAATTTTTCCAAACATTCCCATTCAATTTTTGAAGGTCTTGAGACAGTTGCAAGAATGTTTTAACAGCAAAGTGCTCAAATAGAAAAGTTTTGGGTTGAAACTATGATTTTTGAAACAACTCAGCAGTTTCGTAGCGTGCTACGAAACTGTTGAAGGTGATGACCAGAGCTCAACAGTTTCGTAGCGTGCTACGAAACTGCTAAAGCTAAACAATCCAATATCAATCAACCGGTTTTGAAACATAAGCGGGAAATTTTGAAAGGGGAATATATAAAAGGCATCATCTGAAGCTTCAACATTCAACCAAGTTTGGACAGGTGGAGAAATATGGATTCGAATCCAACTTTAAATTTTTGTCATAAAGTGAGCACATTTACCACAGTTCAAAATATGTCAAGACAGCTTGAAGGAGTTTTTTCCTTTAAACATAAAGGAGGTGGACAACACATCAAGGATGTGGCCATTTGTTACATTTTGGATAATCAAAAAATGAAGGACATGCTTTTGTGGATTCGAAAATTGTAAGGCAAACTAAAGACCGATAAGCAAGGGTAGTTTCCTATGTTTCACGAAAATGGAGAAGATGTGGCATGGAAGACCAGCATGGAGCCTTGAACATCCATCACAGCCAAACTGAAAAGGGACCAGATGTCAAAGAACGAGAACCATTATAACCAAGGCTATTATTAGCATAACATGGTGTTAGAATCCTACTTGATTTAGATCTCTAGAAAGGCTAGTTGAAGTTTGTTACATTTAATAGGGAGTTAAAAGTTGAATATGTGCCATTAGAAGTAGATTTCGACTTCCCCTCATGCTTGAGGAGGAATCTCAAGCAGGTGGAAGAGCTCTATAAATAGGAGAAAGAGCTATGTACAAAGGGTTGGAAGTTTATGTAAAAAAAGCTCTACTATTAAGCTTATGTAAAAACTCTGTTTCTTTAGTAATACAGTACTGGCTTCTGCTGCTCAAGAATCATAGAGATTTCAATGTATGTGTCCTTGTTGTTGTCCTTTCATGTGGTTTACAGTATTATGAGTATTTGATCACTTAGAAATCACTTGCAGTGTTCTAATTTCCTTCACATGCTCATAAACTGTCTTTTTCTATTTGGTCTACTCTGTTTATATTGAAATCTAAATGCCTTGTTTTTATTGCAAAGTCAATTCTACTGTTAATGCTATATGACATATGACTCCATAAGCCCAATGGATGCTTGTTAATTTTCACTCCACCAGCTTCATTCCTATTTGTTTCATAAAGAGTTAGCCATCTTAATCCTAATCATAAATTCTTAAATCCTCTGAGAGAGCCCTCTCAGGCTAAGGAGGTTAAGCCTTAGCTAAAAGATTGGTTTGAAACAATTACTTGAAGTCTTCTTGGTCTGTAGCCTTCTAGGGCCTGATTTTGAGATAACACATGGTCAAAACGTTTATAGAGCTATGCACTGAAGTGAATTTGTTGAAGACCCGAGAGAATTAGTATAATGCTACATTGATTTGTATGGAAGAAAAAAGGCTAGCTCTCACCAATGATGAGATATTATAATCTTTTCCTACAAAAGTTGCAACAAAGGAAATTGATATTAACCACTTCTGGCAACAAGTGCATGAAAGATCCAAACAACGATTACATTTATTTGATCAATACAGGGAAACACACAATTCTCTTTAACAGGAGGAGATGGATAGCACAGGGTGTTTGCTACAAAAACAAAATAAGGGAGTTGAAGTTGAAGAGTTGAAGATTCTCGTCCATTCTCTGAAAAAAAATTTTGCATTCACAAAATATTGTATACTTGACATTTCATATAATATAATTCATTTGGTTGAAATTATTTATAGTTGTATTTGATATTATTTAGCATAATTGTAATTAACATATGTAACTTTGCATTTTCATATTAAATGAACATGCACATTGTATGAAATTTTTTTAATTTAGTCACAAAATCATACTAATTAATTTATGTTGGTTAATAATGAACACAAATAAAATTAATATATGACTAAATTAGACGTTTATAATGATTATTAATGAAGGTAAATGAAATGAATATAAGTTATTGAATTAGTCATGTATATAATGAATATGAAACTACCAGAAAAAAGATAAACGACTATTGTAACTGATAAATTTGTGATTACAAATGACGACTAAATTTTGCATATATACGACTATTAGTAGTTAATTTACAGTATCTTATAACATGACCAAAATTTAGTCATATTTTTTTGGTCATTCATTGGTTTCAAACAATGACTAAAATTTGCATATATATGACTATTAGTAGCTAATTTATAGTATCTTATAATGCGACCAACATTTTGGTCATATTTCTTTGGTCATTAATTAGTTTTCTTGGGTGACCATATAGTAATATATTTTGTCATGTATTTGGTCATTAATTGTGAAAATTAATGACTAAATTAATTCCGAAATTTACGACTAAATATACTACTAGATGATAAAATTGAGACAACTAATTAATGACTAAACTAGATACGACTAAAAGTTGGTCACATTATAAAAGACTGTAAATTAGCCACTATTGGTCACTGATTGAAAAATAGTCATTTATATGCAAATTTTAGTCTTTTTTAGTAATTAATTAGAGATTTTATACTAGTGAAGGGCTCCAAAGCATTTGTTCCAACCCACAACCATAAGGAATTATGAGCACCAACCATAAAACAATCAAGTGGAAAACCCACAACACCATGTCTATCTAAGAAATTGCAAGGCAAGGCTAAAACCATTGTCAATTCAAACAAATCTCCATGCCAATGATAACACATAACCAAAAAATAACATGCATATACCATGCTTCCATAAACCAAAAAATATCATACATGCAACCTGTTACCTAAAAAACAATCAAATTGTAGTCATTGATCCTATTGTTCCCTTGTGTTTTCCTACTTTCCTTTGCCTTCTTTCCTCCAAACCCAAGTGAATGCTAAAGTGTTCCAAGCATTATCCAAGAATGTTGTAATTGTGCAAGATTATGAGGGAATGAGAGAATAGAAGAGAACTCAAACCAAAACTATCAAAATACCAAATTGACATAAACCATGAACTGATCCTCATAAGCCTTTTTATCATTAAGGCCTCTATTTTCTTCATTTTCCTTCATTTTCCCTTCAATTTCCCTCTCATGCAAATTTGTGACCCTTCATCTCCCTTTTCTCCTATTTTCCTTTAGTTTATAAATAAAATGCTAACTAATGTCTCTTTTTCTTTGCTAATGCCTTTGCCAATTTCCATAGCCATTTATTAAGAACTAGTGATACCCATTACTATCTTTTACCCAACATTCAACTTAGAATACGTGTCGCATGACCTTGGTCTTATTTTTTATTTACATAGGAAATAAACCAGGGGTTGCTACATTACTTGAGGAAGGACTTCCTGCAATCCTAGGCCCAACATTTCCACCAATTATATTGGGATCTGATATCCAATTTTAAAACAAAACAAAATAGGGAACTAGGGAGTAATTTTTCCAATTACGAATGTATCAAGATTATTGACATGAAATACCTTTTTGAGTTGAACCCACAAGTACCATTTCTAAATTCAAAGGAAAAGGTGTTTTAAAGAGACGTAATGTTTTTAAAAACATTCTAAAGGAAATGAACATATTATTTTCACCTCAAGTCCTGTCCATAAAAGATAAAAATTAATTGGTATAAAGAGTGGTTACTGAATGAAATTTGAAATCTAAAACTCTCTCTCTTTCATTGGAGGAAGACTCACTTGACAACCTCTTAATACTCTTCTCAATGAGATATCCCCAAATCATGATTTGGATGGGAGTAACAAGGAGGCTTTGAAGGTGATGTTGTTCCCACCCTCCTTTTCCATAAGGTGGGCCACAAGAAAATCAATTACTTTGGGGAATTTTCCATGTTTTATCCTCCTCTAATAGAAAATACTATCTAATCACAGGAGTCTGAAACTTATCTAAGAATTACAAAGAAGGTCTAATGCCCTCTCATAATAGTTGTAATAACAATTTTTAATCCATGCATTCATCAACCATTCATACATTCATCAAAACATGTCAAGATCCATAAGTAATATGAATCACATAACCAACATGTAACCAACATAGAAACCATGGAAACTCAACCATAATATCGCGAACATTATCGCTACAAATATACATGAATCACAATAGAAGAATATTTCTTATTAACATATGAAAATACCAACCAAGTCAGGGACTTCCATGTACCACTTGACCATAGATGGGGTTGAACCAAAACTCTCTTTCAACCAATCACCCCCACACCATATTCTAACCATGAATGTGGTATTTCATGGAATAAACCAAAATAAAACCAAACTAGGGCTTCTAGAGGCCAAACAACCTCAACTCTCAACCACAATGATTCCACCTCCATGGTCAGACATCATTAACACTAACCATATTGATCTCTACCTAAGTTGTTTAGGGCTCCAGGAACTAGTAACTCAACCCACAACCTTCTAGTAATCTAAAGCATTTGTCCAACCCAGCTCTAGGGTCTAGTAACTAATCCCACTAAGGGTTCGAGAATGTTTGTCCCAACCTAGGATCTAGTACTAGTAACTCAACCCAAGTTGTCCCAAGGCTTCCAGAGCATTTGTTCCAACCCGTAGCCATAAGGAATTATGAGCACCAACAAAAAAATCAAGTGGAAAAACCCATAACACCATGGTTATCAAGGAAATGGAAAGGAAAGGCTAAAACCAATGTCAATGCAAGCAAATATCCATGCCAATTACAACACATAACTAGAAAATCACATGCATATACCATGCATCCATAAACCAGCAAGGAAATCATACATGCAATGTGTTGCCTACAAAGAAATCTAGTTGTAGCCATTGATCCAAATGTTCCCTTGCGCTTTCCTTCTTTCCTTTGCATTTTTTCTCTAAACCCAACTTAATGCTAAAATTGCTCCAAACATGCTCCCAAAATTCTCTTTGTGTGGAAGACTATGAGAGAATGAGAGAATAGAAGATAGCTCAACCCAAAACGGTCCCAAGGATAAACTGAACAAAGTCATGAACTGATACCCAGAAGCCATTTTATCATTGAGGCCTATATTTTCTTCATTTTCCTTCATTTTTCCTTGAATTTCCCTTTCAACCAAATGTGTGATCCTTCATCTCCCTCTTCTCCTATTTTTCTTTATTTTATAAAAAAAATGCCAATTAATGCCTCTTTGCCTTTGCCAATGCCTTTGTAAATTTCCATAGGCATTTATTAAGCACCACTGATATCCATCACTATGTTTTACCCAACAATAAGCTTGCAACACATATCCCATGACCTTGGTATTATTTTCTATTTACATAAGAAATCAACCAAGGGATGTTACAAACCCCTCCCCCTTGGGGGAACACTGTCCTTGATGTTTAATGACACTTATGAAACAAAAAACACATGCTGCCATGGAGATTTATAACAAAGATCAATGCAACATTTACATAATATCATACTGGAAATACCACGACTAGCCCTAAAATTCTCCTTCTAGACCCTATATTAGGTGGGCAGACCTACCTATGGTTTTGTGCATGGATTTCACAGATGCTTTTGGGCATGATGGTTTTCTACCCATGGTATTTTCTAGATCTGGTTAAGGGAACTACAATTATTTTCTAATCCAAGCTTAATCGATTGTGGTTTGTGGATTCTTCGGCATGTATATATATGTATTGTAACATTGAAAGGAATATAATGAAAAATCAATTTGGCAGTCCCAATTTTGGGATCCATGGGAAAATCTCTGTGTATATATGTTTTATGTTTATGCTCTCACCACTTTTTAGTTTCTGTTTTTTAAGAATTCGTTTGTAGTTGATTCTTGTACAGGGTTAAAACCTACATGTAATACAAACCAGTCAATCATATGATCATCATCCTTCATGTATATTTTAAGAAATGAAACATGGAAAACATCATGGAATTTCACTGTCATAGGCAGTGCAAGTCGATAGTTCAATGGTCTAATCCTCTCAAGGATCTCGAAAGGTCCGCAATATTGAGGTGTCATCTTGGCACATGATCCAATCCTCAAGGAGCTCCTATTAGGCTTGATGTGAAAGTATGCATGTTCCCCAACCTGAAAATCCTTAAATACCATGCGTTGATCTGCACAAATCTTATGTCTATCTTCTGGTGCCTTCAAATTCCTTTTATTCACCTACATTTCTTGTTCCATCTCTACCAACATATCTGGTACAATCAATACCTTGTTCACAGGATCACTATAGTTGATAGGAGTATTACAATTTCGCCCATAAAGTGCCTCAAACAAGCTCATCTTTAAGGAATCTTGATACCCATTATTATACACAAACTCTACCAATGGAAGATACTCTTCCCACTTTCGTTGTTGATGCATGACACACATTCTCAACATGCCCTCAAGAATCCTGTTAATCTTCTCCGTCTATCCATATGTCTGTGGATGATAAGTTTTACTAAAATCTAACTTTGTCCCAAAACCTATAAGCAACTCTTTCCAAAATCTGAAAGTGAACTTGACATCTCTATCTGACACAATCTTCTTAGGAATACCATGCAACCTCACTATCTCCCTGATGAAAATATGAGCTATGTCACTAGTTGAGTTCGTAGACTGAACTGCAATGAAATGAACTACCATGGTCAACTTACCAACCACAACCATGACAGAATAATGCTACTTCGATGTCCTCGAAAAACCTATAATGAAGTCCATGGAAATTACCTCCCATTTCCACTCTGGAATCAGAATCGGCTATAATAAACCACCTGGATGCTTGCACTATGATTTTACCTATTGATAATCGAAACACATTATGATGAAATCAACCACATCTTTCTTCATATTCAACCTATAGTAGAACTTCTTCATAACTGCTAAAGTCTTCTAATATCCCAGGTGACTTGAATATGGCTTGACATGAAATTCCCTCAAGATAAGCTTCTTGAGCTTACTGTTTTCTGGCACATAGCTCTTTTCCCTCAATCTTACCAAGCCATCAGTCGTGAGATGATAATCCACATCCTGATCGCCTATACCCTGTTGCTATAAATTGTGTCTCAACTGCTGATACCTGTCATCCTATTGTCATGCCTGCAAGTCTGCCTGATATGAACTCATAACTGCAATGTGATTTACATGTACTCTTCTACTAAGAGCATCTGTAACTTGTTCTCCATTCCCTTACTGTACATGATCTCAAAGTAAAACTCACTAAGCATATCCAACCACCTATTTTGTCTGGCATTCAGATTAGGTTGGTCAATTAAGTACTTCAACCCATTGTGATCACTCATCAAAATGAACCTCCTGCCAAGAAGATAGTGCCTCCACATCTTCAATGCATGAATGGTCGCTTCCAACTCAAGATCATGAGTCACATAATTTTTCTCATGTTCATTCAATTTCCTTGACTCGTAGCATACCACTTGCCCCACTTGCATCATGCCTCCACCAAGTCTTCTCTTGTAAGCATATGTACACACCATAAACTCTTTATCTGTATCTATAATATTTAGAAGTTGAGTGTTTGTAAGAAATTGCTTTAGCTGCTCAAAAATAGTTGCACATTCCTCTGTCCATTCAAATATATTTCCTTTCCTCTGCAAAGATGTAATATTATAGAGAATATGTTAGAATCTCTTGATGAACATCCTGTAATAACCTGTTAATCCCATGAATGACCTGACCTCATCGACATTCCTAGGAGTTTCCCACTCCATGATAGCTCTGATATTATTCAGATCCACTGTTATACCTTCCTTGGAAACCACATGTCCCAAGAAATGAAATTTTGTCTGAAATAAACGACACTTACTAAGTTTGGCATACAACTCTCTCTTAGCAATGCCAACACTGCAGCTATATGTTTTACATGCTCTTCCTTATTCTTAAAATATATCAGTATGTCATCAATGAATACTATCACAAAATTGTCTATATAGGAATGCAAGACACTATTCATCAAACAAATGAAAGTTGTGCGAGCATTAGTCAAACCAAAAGGAACCACAATAAACTCATGATGCCCATACCTGGTCCGAAAAGAAGCCTTGTACATGTTCTCTTCTTTGATGAATACTTAATGATATCCTGGTCTCAAATCACTCTTTGAGAACATTATTTATCCCTTTAGCTAATCAAACAAGTCATCAAACTGCAACAAAGGATATCTTGATAGTCACCTTCTTCAACTGTCTGTAGTTAATACACAACCTAAGAGTAGGATCCTTCTTTTTCACAAACAATATTGGTGCAACCAAAGGCGACACACTTGGCCTAATATATCGCTTCTCAGGAATTTTCTTAATCTGCACTTTCAATTCCACCAAATCTGGAGTGCTCATCCTGTATGATGCCTTTGATGTTGGTGCTACTCCTGGCATCAACTCAATAGAAAATTCTATTTCCCTATGAGGAGGAAACTATAAAATATATGTTGGAAAAACATCTTGAAACTGCTGCGAAACCAAAAATTCCTCTTCAAAACTTCAACATGCTGAACACCCTTCTCTTTATCATTAGAATTATGAACTGCAAACAGTAAACACCCTTTCCTACTACTGCACTTTTCCTCCCTAGTTGTAACTATTCTAACAGATGTCCGCTTCCTCTTACCTTGCAAGATCCTCTTCTCTCCATCATCATCCAAACACTCAATAGCCTTTTCATAGAAATCTACCTTAGTCTTCTTAATGTATAAATAATCCATACCCAACAACATAATGTATGATACCAATGGAAGTACATTTGGATGTAATGATGCAACCATACCGTTCAACTCAAATGCACATGATCTCACCCAATGATGAACTCATTTCTTGGTACTTGTAGCCAACTGCACCAACCAAGACTCTACATGCACTTCTTTATTCAAGCAACACTTATCCACCATGTCAAGGCTAATATAACTATAGTTAGATCCATGGTCAATCAAAATAGAAACAGCTTGATCACAAAGCTTGCCTTCCATATTGATAATATATGTGTAATGATTAGATTTACTATTATCCAATGCTACATAAATAAGAGGAATAATGTGTCCAACATCCCCAATTGTTTGTGCCTCCTGAGAACTGTAAAATTTTGGTCTACCACCTTGATGCTGTGGGTAATCTCTCCTGTGATGATACTTGCACAAGTCCAACACTCCAAGGACTTCCTGCCATCAACCTTGTTCTGCTCCATAGACTGAAATCCCTATCCTTTATCAGTTGCATTGAACTTCTTTTGTGGAAATACATTCTCCTTATCATCTATATCCTGAAGTTTTCCTCTCTTCTTAGCCCACTTTCCTTATTCTTCTCATTACCTTTCCAATCATGCTTAGACTCAGTCTTGCACTTTGATTGGTCATAACAATGCTTCAGCTTTTTGATGGCTTCCTCTAGTCATCTAGGCTCACTAAACTCAATTCTTTCTTTGAATGATACTGGCAACCCATTGATGAATCATTGAATCTATGCTTTCTCCTCCTTAAGATAAGGAACACATCTCAATAACTCCAAGAATCGACTAGTATACTCCTCATATGTCATAGATCCCATATTGAACTCATAGAACTCCTTTTCCCTATCATTATTTTATCTTTTAAATAGATAATTCTTCCTAAAAATTCCCTCAAACTCACTCCAAGTCAGCTCCTCATCTCGAATGCCTATGAAATTCTTCACATATTCCCACCAAATGTCTTTTGTACCTTTAAGACTAAAAGTAGCTATCTTGGCTTTCATATTTTCTAAATAATCATATAATTTTAAAAACTTATCCATCAAAGTCAACCAATATTCTGCATATTATTCATTCTTCATTTCTCTATAAAATGTATGAGGCTTTGCTTTCTTGAACTCCTATGTCAAGTATTGCTTCTCACTCCTATACGGATGGTGGCAGTGATGACAATGATGTTTCTTTGAACCAAAACTAGAATATAACCCATGTTCATTACCCATCCTACTAGGTGTATCCAAGAACCTACAATCTATGACTATATCATCCTTGTCAAACATGTATCATGATTGAGATCTATTTCCATATG
The DNA here is from genome assembly GCA_000404065.3 of Pinus taeda. NCBI lineage: Eukaryota > Viridiplantae > Streptophyta > Pinopsida > Pinales > Pinaceae > Pinus > Pinus taeda. The sequence continues at coordinate 8,858 of APFE031276853.1, read as the reverse complement.
CCCCATTGGTCCTTTCCTCTTGTCTATAACTAATTCTTGGTTGTCTTTGTCTCTACAAATCTGATAGAATTTGAAGAATCACAACATTGACCTCTACTTGCCTTTCCTATGCTGTAGAATGTCTTTCCTATGACTAAATGATCTTATCATTATCTACTTTACAACTTTTGATCTCTTCTTTCAAACTTCTCAATGTATCCTCTATGTCAGGGAACTACTCAATACCATGTTGTTCATATGAGATGTAGGGAGAATGAAATGTAGTCCACCATTCTGCTATTCATCTTGATCTTCTTCTTCCTGCAAAAATACCATGTCAGATAAACCAAATATAAACATGATCTAACATACCTCAATGAATTTTAGGGGAGGCTATCTCATCTACACAATCAATCGACTTCACACATGATAAACTAGTTGCATAGACCTTATGCAGGAAAACCAAAAACATGATGAAACATGCATAAAAACCACATAGACAACTAACATGCATGCATGAAAAACACATTCTTCCCATCCAATCAAAGTATTGAACCTAGGGGCTTTGGTACCAACCTGTAACCACCCCTCCTATATTTACCCAATTTCACTGACCTTTCAGGGTAAACATGAAATGAAGAATTAATATGACATGACCTGACCTCCATACTTTAGTTATGGAAGTGGGATCGATAAATGACAACTCACAGACATTCCTCAAGGTTTACAAGACACTTAGGAGCCAAATAACCACCCCATGTGACCACACATAGAGCTAGGGATGCTTTTTGGGGACCTAGACCCCCAACCGCACCCTTGACACTACATGCATGCAATTGAAGGCCTCCAATTGAACCTACAAGCCTTGCTCCTTGCTGTTGTAACCTAAACTATTGAGATTAGTGCCTACGATCATGAGATCTAAGCCACAATTACATGGGAGCCTCTAGACCCCTACCCAGAACCACCTGAAATTTATCATAATGATAAATAACATAATCACGATGCTAAATATTCAAAACTTGACCTAACCAGGCCTAACCATGACAACCATTTCATCAAACATGTGGTGAACATGTGAGCTACATGTCATGAATGCATATTTGATCATAGAAGTCTGAAACTTATCTTAGAATAACCAAGAAGGTATAATTCCCTCTCATAATAGCTACAATAATAATTTTTAGTCCATGCATTCATCAACCATTCATACATTCTTCAAAACATGTCAAGATCCATAAGTAATATGCATCACATAACCAACATGTAACTAGCAATTAACCAACATATAAACGATGGCAACTCAACCATAATATCACCAACATAATCATTGGAAATATACATGAATCACAATAGAAGAATAACTCTTATTAACATATGAAAATACCAACAAGTTCAGGGACTCACACGTACCACCTGACCATATAGTGGGCTGAACCAAATATATCTTTTAGAAAATCACCCCCACATCATATTCTAAGCATGAACGTGTGATTTCATGGAATAAACAAAAACAAAACCAAGCCAGGGCATCCAGAGGCCAAACCACCTCAACCCTCAACCACAATGCTTCTACCTCGATACTCGGACATCAGTGACACCAACTAGATCAGTCTCTACCTAAGTTATTTAGGGATCCAGGAACTAGTAACCCAACCCACAACCTTCTAGAGCTCTAGAGCGTTTGTCCAACCATGGGAAAATCTCTATTTATATATGTTTTATGTTTTATTCTCTCGCCATTGTTTAATTTCTGTTTTTTAAGAATTTGTTGTAGTTGATTCCTGTACAGGGTTAAAACCTACATGTAATACAAACCAATCAATCATATGATCATCATCCTTCATGTATATTTTAAGCAATGAAACATGGAAAACAACGACTTTCACTGTCATAGGTAGTGCAAGTCGGTAGGCCAATGGTCTAATCCTCTCAAGGATCTCGAAAGGTTCGCAATACTGAGGTGCCATCTTGGCACATGATCCAATACTCAAGGATCTCCTATTAGGCTTGATGTGCAAGTATGCATGTTTCCCAACCTGAAAATCCTTAAATACCATGCGTTGATCTGTATAACACTTATGTCTGTCTTCTGCTGCCTTCAAATTCCTTTTATTAACCTACATTTACTGTTCCATCTCTACCAACATATCTGGTACAATCAATACCTTGTTCACAGGATCACTATAGTTGATAGGAGTATTACAACTTTACCCAGAAAATGTGTCAAACAAACTCATCTTCAAGGAATCTTGATACCCGTTATTATACACAAACTCTACCAGTGGAAGATACTCTTCCCACTTTCCTTGTTGATGCATGACACACATTCTCAACATGTCCTCAAGAATCCTGTTAATCTTCTCCATCTATCCATCTGTCTGTGGATGATAAGTTGTACTAAAAGCTAACTCTATCCCCAAACCTGTAAACAAATCTTTCCAAAATCTGGAAGTGAACTTGACATCTCTATCTGACACAATCTTCTTAGGAATACCATGCAAGACTGAACTGCATGAACTACCATGGTCAACTTATCAACCACAACCATGATAGAATAATGCTACTTCGATGTCCTTGCAAAACCTATAATGAAGTCCATGGAAATTACCTCCCATTTCCACTCTGGAATTAGAATCGGCTGCAGTAAACCACCTGGATGCTTGCACTATGATTTTACCTGCTATAATTGAAACACATTATGATGAAATCAACCACATCTTTCTTCAGATTCAACCTATAGTAGAACTTCTTCATAACTATTAAAGTCTTCTAATATCCTGAGTGACTTGAATATGGCTTGACATGAAATTCCCTCAAGATAAGCTTCTTGAGCTTACTGTTGTCTAGCATATAGATCTTGTCCCTCAAACCTACCAAACCATCAGTCGTGAGATGATAATCCACATCCTGATCACCTATACCCTATTGCTATAAATTGTGTCTAAACTACTGATACCTATCATGCCTGCAAGCCTGCCTGATATGAACTCATAACTACAATGTGATTTCCCTGTACTCTTCTACTAAGAGCATTTGCAACTTGCTCTCCTTTCCCTTACTGTACATGATCTCAAAGTAAAACTCACTAAGCATATCCAACCACCTAGCCTGTCTAGCATGTAGATTAGGTTGGTCAGATAATTACTTCAACCCACTGTGATCACTCATCAAAATGAACCTCCTACCAAGAATATAACGCCTCCACATCTTCAATGCATGAATGGTCATTTCTACCTCAAGATCACGAGTCACATAATTTTTCTTGTGTTCATTCAATTTCCTTGACTCGTAGCATACCACTTGCCCCTCTTGCATCATGCCTCCACCAAGTCTTCTCTTGCAAGAATCTATACACACCATAAACTCTTTATCTGTATTTGCAATATTTAGAAGTGGAGTGTTTGTAATAAATTGCTTTAGCTGCCCAAAACTAGTTGCACATTCCTCTGTCCATTCAAATATATTTCCTTTCCTCTGCAAAGATGTAATAGGATAGACAATATGTTAGAATTTCTTGATAAACATCTTGTAATAACCATCTAATCCCATGAATGACCTGACCTCATCAACATTCCTAGGAGTTTCCCACTCCATGACAGCTCTGATATTTTTTGGATCCACTGCTATACCTTCCTTGGAAACCACATGTCCCAAGTAATGAAATTTTGTCTTAAATAAATTGCACTTACTAAGTTTGGCATACAACTCATTCTCTCTTAGCAATGCCAACACTGCTGCTATATTTTTTGTATGCTCTTCCTCATTCTTAAAATATATCAGTATGTCATCAATGAATATTATCACAAAATTGTCTAGATAGGGATGCAAGAAACTATTCATCAAACACATGAAAGCTGATGGAGCATTAGTCAAACCAAAAGGAACCACAATAAACTCATGATTCCCATACCTGGTTTGAAAAGAAGCCTTGTATATATTCTCTTCTTTGATGCATACTTGATGATATCCTGATCTCAAATCAATCTTTGAGAACATTGTTTATCCCTTCAGCTAATCAAACAAGTCATCAATCCATGACAAAGGAGAGATGTTCTTGATATTCACCTTGTCCAATTGTCTGTAGTCAATACACAACCTGAAAGTAGCATCCTTCTTTTTCACAAATGATATTGGTGCAACCAAAGGCGACACACTTGGCCTAATGTATTGCTTCTCAAGAATTTCCTTAATTTGCAACTTCAATTCCACCAACTCTGGAGTGCTCATCCTGTATGATGAATTTGATGTTGGTGCTACTTGATGAGCCCCAAAAATGGGTGACTTATTGGGCTCCTTTTGCCTATTATTCTCAATTAATCCACCATTATTCATATTTCTATGCATACTTTTGAATATATTTATGTTAATTGAATGAATGAGAATAGTCACTTGACCACAAAGTCTAATACGTGCTTATTGCAGATTTTTGGACATCTTTTGGACCAATGTCAAGCATTTATGAGCAAGTTGACAGCCAAATACAAAGGAAAAAGGCTAAGTATTTGTAGGAAGGGTGTCTCCAGCACTAAATGACCCCTTCCTCGAGTTCTCCACCATCAACGCGGAGTTCAACAGCCCACCAAAGATGTTTTCAAGGGGCAGCCGAGCAGATTTTGCAAAGTGGTTGATTAATCGCAGTTTTGAGTAGCCAAGCTCCTAAAGTTAAGGAGGGCTGTTGGGAGTCCTCGTGGGGCATAAGTAGGAAGGCTTCAAGCCTTGGTAGTTTAGCTATTAAATAGTTGTTTTTCGCACTTTAGTGCAGCTCTACATTTCAGCTCATCTTCGAGCTTTTGTTGTAAACAGTTTTGTGACATGATTATTTTTTGAGTAATGGAGATAAATTTCACTTCGTATCAGCTCTGAGCTTTCTTAGGAGGTTGTAGCTCTTGGGGTTGGGCCCAACCCAAGTTCCAATACCTCCTTTGTGTACCTTTATGTGTCTTTGCTGCATTCATAGAATAATTTCTGTTATTTAGGTTAAGATCTTGCTTTGCTACTTAGGTTGTTTTTTATGATTAAAATAGATTTTCATACTTCAGGTTGATTTGATAGTTTGGTAAAGGAAAATATCTACAAAAAGGCCATCAAGAAATCCTTGATCTCATCTCTCCCTCCTTGGGACCATGAGCTGAGACCAAGGCATACTTGCTTTCACAAAAACAATGTTTTTGCCTTTCCATGCAATTGCTAGTGTTAGATTTTTAGTTGGAAAATTTGATACCAATTGTACTTGCATGTTTAAGATCTGTTCTTGCTTAGTTTCCATAGTTATCTTGCATGATTTCCTATCTATAAACTTATGTTCATCATGTTTCTGGTTTTTAGGTCAGATTAGGTCAAAATAGCTAAATCTCTGGTTTTCCTAGTCTTTATTCGATCAGTTTTGGAAAATGGTGTTCAGAACACTTGTAATACATCCCTGCCTATCCTTCCTTTATCATACAACCTACTCCAACACCTAATCCAAGATTCCTTCCCTTCATTTTCCACACTTTGCCAATTTGCCCTAATTTCTACATTCTTTTGCAGCATTGCTCCCTCCATCCTTGAACAAATCCAACCACCTTTCTCACTCCTTAGCCTCATTTACCAGGTCCTAGACCCATTTTCATCCTCAACCAACCTCCATTTCCACTTTCCCACCATTTTTTCCACCATCCACCCTCTAAAATTCTCTTTCGGATCTTCCTGTAGAACATCCTGTAAAACCCATGCACTTCCTGTAGAAGTTCACGTGAGCAGTATTTCAAGTTCTAATCATTGTGAAACTCTATGGAAGGGTGCTAGGGACCCCTTAGGCACTCATTTCACCTTTCCAACCTCCTGCAAATTCCCACTCCATTTCCTTTCGCCGATCAACCTTTGCACAATCAAAAATCCTTAAAGCACATACATAATAATTCCGCAAAATCACTCCAAAATGCAAAAAGATGTTTTTTCCAAATTTTACTTCAGAAGTAGCTTAGTCACATGCATTTTACCTTTCTAAAAGTAAATGGCATCCATTTCCACCACTTTCATCTCTTTTCTTGCACTAGTAGGGTTAGCCGGTAAAACTAGGGTTTGCATTTCCTTTTAGCTTACAACTTCTTTCTGTAAGTAGACTAGCCTCTTTTGAGTTAGCTTTCATCCATCACAGTTAAGATCTCCTTCTAAGAGCTCATAGAAGCTGGCTTAAGCTCCTAGTGGACTTGTGCCAGCTGATCAAGTGACAACCTGCGACAAGAGCTAGTACTTGTGCATATAGCACCATCGCTTCCAAGTTTGTTATGAACAACCGGGTTGATAAAAGTAAAGATGGCAGTCCTAGGAGTTGCAGCATCATTGTTGCAATACTGGAGCTCGCCATATTTTTGGCGCCGTTTCCAAGGAAACATCAGAGAATTTGTGATTGCTACTTTTCTTCTATTTTCTACTACAACCTTCTGCTAAGTAGTTATTTCAGCAAGAGTAGAGTAGTTGTTTTATTTCCATTATGCAATTTCATTTCCGCAAAAGTAGATTAGACATTTCCTACTTTCCTAGACTAGCATTTCAATTCTGCAGGCATAGATTAGCATTTCAATTCTGCAATTTCTATTCCGCAAGCATAGCTTAGCATTTTATTTATGCAATTTCATTTCAGTAGCATAGATTAGTCATTTCCTGCTTTCATTTCAAATCCAAAATTTTCATTTTAGAAAAGTTTACTTTAGTTAGTTGTAGTTTGTTGTTCAATCAATTTCAGTTTTGTAGGTACAAGCAGAGGAAAACACAAAAATCAACCAAAAATATTTCATTTCATGCCTCGTAGTAATAGAGACAATTCAAGAAAATTCTTACCCAACACCCCCACCAGATCACTGAGTCTCCCTTCTCTCTTCTTCGATGGCAATGAACCTCCAGAGATACATGAAGATCCTCTAACAGAAGAAGAGTAAGAAAACATTCCTCCTGAGACCATGGCCAAACGTAGAAACGATATAGTAGATGAGGAGAGAATAGAAGGTGCCTTTCCCATATGAGAGACCAATGGGGACACAAAAATGAAAAACATAAGTCCCTCAGGCTTACCTCACTTCCATGGATTGACCACTGAAGACCCTGATACCTTCTTGTTTGAGTTTGTTGTCCTTTGTCAAACCTATGACTATGCAGAAGATGAGAAAAAGTTGAAACTCTTTCCCTCTACCCTCAAGGATGCAGCAATACGCTGGTTCATGGGGTTACCTGGAAATAGTACCACAACTTGGGCTCAGATGCAGAAAGCCTTTAACAACAAATACCAGGATTATTGTAGGTCAAAGGAAACGAAGGGAGAAATCTTTCGGATGACCATGGGAAGCAATGAATCTTTAGAAGACTATGAAGAAAGGTTCCAACTTAGTTATAAAAGGGCTAGGTGCACACTTGACCCCGAATCTCTGAAGCTAGTTCTGCTCCGAGGAATCCTTGAAGACCTTCTAGATACCCTCCATTTGCTGGCTGGAGGAGACTTCTACCAACTACCTTATGATGACATAAGGATTGTGTTTAGAAACCATTCTAGGGTAGCCTAGAAAAGAGGTAGGGGGAATCAACTTTTAGCTAGCGCCACCTTCTCTAAACATGAGTTTGCAAATAAGATGGAAGACCTTAAAAGTGAGATGAGACAGACCATTACCATGCAACTAGATACTTTCTTAATCAAACAGAAAAAAGAGGAAGCTGAGAGGGCTTTGGCCATATTTTGTCCCATATGTACAAGGAAACATCCTTGGAACAAGTGTCCATTGCACTCAGTAGAGGTATGTTTCGTTTGTGAGGAAGACCACCCTACAAACTAGTGCCCAACCTTACCCGGACTTAAAGCGATGTACCAAGGGGCTGAGGGAGCCACTGAACCACTCTACTTCCTAAACCAAAAGAGGCCATATGGATCCAGACCATACCAGTAGGGGATGTAAGGGACATCCCAGACTTATTACAACACTAACCAATCCACTCACATACCTTCTTGGGGTCCCCCTCCTCATCCTTCTTGGTCCACACCCCTCCTTGGTCATATCCATCTCAATACCATACTCAACCTACTGCTCATTCATTTTATTCTCATGTTCAGTCCCAACCTCAGTGGAATGCACCTCAACCAGGGTGGAGGCCCCAATACAACTCTCCTCCCACCATTTTGCCTCCACCACCTGCTCAACCACAACCATTACCTCCTGCTCCTCCGAGACAACCCCAAATGCCTACTCAATCAAACTCGAACCCCAATAATGGACAGGCCCAGCAGGTATATACTAGAGAGATAGCATGCCTTGCCTATGCTATGGAGATTTAGGAGATCAACCTATGATCTGGGAAGGTCCTCCAAGATAGCCAACCTCTTTTGAAGGAGGATGAGGAAGAGAAATAGGAAAGTGGACCCAAATCCATTCCACCCTTTCCTGAGAGACTAACTAGAACCACACAACCAAACCCAGAAGAGACTGAACTTCTGGGCGAGCTTAAATAGTTATGTGTGAAAATACCACTTCTCCAAGCCATAAAAGATGTACCAATCTACAACAAATTGATCAAATATAAGTGTTTCAGGCACTCAGGAAGGTGCAAGAGAGATGCCCCAACTATCAATGTCATAGGACAACTATCTAACCTAATGTTGGGGCAAGTGATCTGTTTGAAATATCTAGACCCTGGGAGTCCTGTAGTTGATGTCCACCTCAATGGCACCATAATTTCCCACACCCTGATTGATCTAGGGGCTACCATTAATGTGATGACCAGGGACACCATGTGTCATGCAGAAAGAGTTATTTTTGCGGACAAACCTAACCTCCCTAGGAGTCTAAGACTCTCTAGTGACAAACAAAACAAACAAGAGCAATCCTTCTCTAAATATACATTATTCTATG
>APFE031276849.1:0-22870 GCA_000404065.3 Pinus taeda | reverse complement strand
AAAAAAAAAAATTAAAAGACTACACACTTTTTTTTTTGCTTCGTAGGAGCTCGATATTGAATCTGTTGTATCTCCACAATTTCGAATCTTGAAGGTGTAAAATTTCATCCTATGGTAGCCCTATGAAACCTCTTTCTAGCCCCACAGGTCTGATCAAGATTCCTGTCTTCAAGAAATAGTTAGACCAAATCTCCCACACTGACCTAATTATAGACTTCTTCAGTAGAGAATACTTGTACGAAGTGCCATGTATCACTATTTCCACCTTCAGACCTAAAAATGCTACACTAAAAACTACAGTCCATCCTATTTCTGTAAATTCTTACTAAATTTCAATCTGATACTCAGAGAGAAAGTTATGGCAATTCTACCAAGGTCACATATTTGGGATGTAATTCAGGATCCTGCAAAAACCATAACTTCCTGAAATCATATCTTCGAAAATATAGCTAGAAAAGATTTGAAATTTAGACTCGAGATGCAGAGCAATTTCATCTCAAAAGGATTTTTTTTTAGCTTCTTAAAATTCGTAGAAAAAAATTATGGCGAAAATTCCATGATGACATGTTTGGAGTAGCGAAACCCTAGAATCCAAACCTCTGATACCAAATGTTATGAAACGAGCTCACAAAAAGATAGAAAATATAGATCAACATCTTATAAATAAGCCTATTAGAGGGGGCAACCTCCTTTACATTAAACAAATTAACAATTATTGGATGATTCAAATGACACAACCTCCTTTCTATATATAGGAGTTTAAGGGGTCACAATATAATCAAAGTTGACATAACAATAATAATGTAAGGGCACCACAATAATAATAGTGGGCTTCTATGGGGCAAAAAAATGAAAATAAGGGGGATACACTAATGACAATGTGGGAATACACTAGTATTATAGGGACCTAACATATTTGCATCCCTTTGGACTTATCAAACCATGGCCACAACATCTATGATATTTAATTCTTTCCAACTCATATATGGTGTGGAAGTGATGTTACCAATTGAATGTGAGATACCATCATTAGAAATTTCCATTGAAATTCTCCCTAACACTTCAGACTAGGAAGAATTCCTCTTTTATTTGGATAACTCAATGAAAAACATCATGATGGTCTATCAACCAATGAGGCCCATAAAATTATGTCAAAATTCAATATGAAAATTCTATTCAACCTCGCCCACAGGACATAGAATAGACAGTGACAAGGTTTTCTATTAAGGAACTCTGTGGTGAAAAGTCACTGGTTCAAAACCCCATGGGAAAAAATATAGCCATGCTAAGGGCTATGTGGCCCAAGAAAAGTGTGATCCCTAAGATATTTTGATGGCTTAGATGCCCCAGGTCATATGTTATTCAAGCCACAAGGTAGGCATGCCAGTCATAACAAGACTCACATTACCTAACAAACAAAAAGACGTTTGTTCAACCTCACATGTTTTAATAATTATTTTATATGAATAAAATAATTATTTAGTAATAATATAATAACTATATAGATAATAAATATGAGGGCTTATGTAATTGTATGTGTAGATGTCACTTAACCAAGTAGGGTTCACTCAAGCAGTTGCCTACATTAGATCATTGACGTTTGAGTTTGCTACAGAAGATCATTTGGATGTTGTTGATAAGTAACATATATTGAGTAAGAGCCTACCATGTTGCGTCATTAAAGAAATACCATTGTGAAATTTAGAATTTTCTCCCTTAGCCCATTCCCATGGATTGTTCTTTTGCATATTTTTAGTAGTTTATATTTGTCAAGATCCCAATGGGTTTTCTTCCTTTTCCTAATGGTTCTTCTATTAGAAACATTCCGAGCAATGAAAATTTGCAAAATAGGAAAACTCAATCAATAATCTTGACTTAGGGACCTCTATGGAGAAAAAATAAACATTATTATCCTTTAGGAAAGAGGCTTAGTTGGTACATTTATAGGTCGTTGGCTTAGTCCTAACTTTGTTTTGGATTAAATTTCTAAAAATCAAGTAGATTATGAGCAGTTTGGTACTTTGCAATACATAAAAGGATTTAACACCTTTATTGTTTAAAGCAAAATGGACAGGGATCTGATCTTCAAACCTATCACCTACCTTATGGATTGTAGGGGAATGTTTCATACCCATTAGACTCTAGACTTTAATCCCAACATGAGAATATTTCCCGCCCCTATCTCGATTTGATTATCGCATATACCCATTATTTTTTGGGTTGATGGTACTTTTAAAGCTATTGGAGATATGTTGGACCATTATATTACTCACGGTGAGCCTAAATATAGCATTTTCACATGTGCCAAAAATTGTGTAGAAAAGGATTTTTCAAAAGGCCTTCCTAGGAGATTCAACTTGACTTGGAGGGTTGGAGTTATCTTTAGACCCTAGATTATGAGCAAGTTCCTTTTAAATGAAATTATTGCCATGGGTATTGGAAATTTGCAAAAAATTATCCTAATTGTCAAGAACCTCAACCACTTTCTAATCCAACTTCGTCTTGTCAAAATAATGACAAGCAAGTACAAAGCAAATGAGTTTCAAGAAAGAAAACGAAATAATAGTTTATGAGGATTCAACCTAAGATTAGGCCTAAGTCACACCCACTTACTCCCTCTAATTACATATTTGGAGCATAGCAATCTCTGAGTGGATATGATGAGGATTTAGAGCCCCATCATGGATCTCATCTAGTCCTCTAGTCTAATCAACTAGCATCACCTCAAGTGAAATCAAAGAACACCAATCCTCACTTTGAGGAAGAGATATCAACGAGGGAAATTCCAAAATATTTACCAGATAAGGACTTAGTTTTAGAAACAAAATAATCAAAAGTTGAAAAGGAGAAAGAGGAGGAGGTAAATAGTCCCTCTTCTTCTCCTTCCTTTGTTGTCTCACAACTGAAATCTTAGACATGTTTTGTTTTTTATTCAATTTGCACAAGAAATTATTAATAATCTAGTCTTGTACTCAAGAAGCAATAGGATCAAGTTCTAGAAGGTTTAGTGTTGGATCTATCCCCTTATAATTTTGTTGGGAGGATAAATTTCTTTTGTTTTGAAGTCCTTTTCTTTTCAGAATCTCTAAATCATATATTCATTTTATCATTCCAATGTACTTAAGTTGTGTGCTCTAGCTCCATATTTTTTATCAATACAAATTTTGCTATAATAGTTAGATACACACACACACATGTATGTATGTGTGTTTGTGTGTGTGTGTGTGTGTGTGTGTGTGTGTGTGTGTATATATATATACACCTTGAGTGAGCCTAATGGTTAAGAACATATGTTTTTTCTCAGGAGGTAATAAATTAAAATCTAGAGTGTGTAGAGTATGTACATCTTTATATACTTTAGTAATCAAATCATTAAATAGAAAGGGGTCCCTTTTCCCACAAACAATGAGGTGATGTAGCTTAAAATGTTACCATATGATTCCTCCATAGCTCAAAGTGACACTCCCTTGGGCCCATTATCAAAAGGCATCAACATGAAGATTGGAATGCAGAAAATGGTCCATGGAAACCCTACAAAATCTAAGGTATTTCTCCTTAAATGCATCTAGAACACTAGCAAAGAGAGGTATTAGGACCAAAAATGCTCTAGTTGGTTTGCAAGGGAGAGTTGAAGGGCTCAAAAACTCTCTGATTACACAATGAAAGAGAGATGAACTGACGGTGCGAATGAATAAGAGCAGAAAAGGTCAAAGTTGATCGCTTCTAAAATATAAGGATGGAATGACCATATTAATCATGGTCAACAAAGTGTGTGTGTATGACCAGTCCTCCAAGCCATGTATAAATTCAATGCTCTCCATGGAATAAAGAGAGAAAACTTCATACAACGAAATGTTGTCACATTGAGGTCCTATGTTCCCCTTGCAATAATCTGCAAAATACCATCCCCCTTTACATTTATCTATGTTGAGAGGAGAGACAAGGATTTGGGACTATGAAGGAGAAAATATTATATACATTCATGATATAATAAAAACATCCAAATCGCACCACCCACCCCCCCCCCCCCCCCTCGACATATGTTCCTCTTATGTTAGTTGTTTTTTTAATTGGGATTTATGTCACTAATGCTAATGGGTATTACAAGAGAATACATATTGTGGAAACTATTATTTGTGTGCAAGTAATAGGTGCAGGAAACTTAGGAGTGAATATCTCTAGAGAAACTACCACTAATCTCACCAAACATCCACCTTTTAGAATAAGGTGCACATCCAATATCTCTCTTGTTCATTTCATGAAATGCATGTGTGTGATGTGTCAAGGGTTAAGTAGGTTGGTAACTAGCTCTCTGTTATAGGTCCTTGGCAAGGTAGTGGGTTTAAAGTACCTTGTCACTATAAGGGAAGATCCATATAGAAAGACTGGTGACTCCATTGGGGAGTCCTAGTGGATCATTTTCATAGTCTTTGTTTGTTCATTCAATTGATTGTGTTTGCTTTTATCTCTTTTGAGCATCCATTACGAGTCTTAGGGAAATTTTTTCTAAAGCAAACTGCTTAAAAAAATTCAAAACAGAGTCAAAACCCCTTCAACTCTCCTCTATAGTCATATCAAGCATTGTTAGTCTCATCAACACTCTGGTATGAAATGTTACAGAGTGTTTTTTTCCTCTTCAACTCTCTATTTTCTCGCTAACAGAGCGTTGAAGCACTCAATAAAAAGATTTGATATGGTTTTCTCTAGTTTTCGTGCAGTAACCTGAGCATAGGGTTAGGCCATTTCCAGATCTAGTTTCCTTCGTCTTTTTCTTAGTCAGTCACTCTCATGTAAACTTCAAATAAGTGGGTTTGTCATGTTATTTAAGGGTTTTGAATCCTCTTGGGTTTTATTCCGCCAATGACATTCAAGGCTAGGTATTTCTTTGTCACCATTGCATTGTAACCCTCTTACTTTTCTATATGCTTGTATGTGTGCCTTAATATCTAAATCCTTTCTTTAATGCACACTTGCTTGAAAATAGGGGTGTAGGTTTTGTGTGTGTTTTTCTTTGTTTCTTTGGATTTTCCACTATTTTCTTGCATTTTCAATTTTGCTCTACTAGTGCATGTAAGAGTGATAAAGAAGAGGGTTGTGGGGATTGTTTTCATGTTGCATTAAAAAATATATAACTCTCCCACAAATAGAATTCATAAAAAGTAAAATTTGCATGTGCGTATTCTATATTTATTTTTTTTGAAACAAAGCATAACACCATTTGAGTTTCATGCCATATAACCCTAAAACAAAAAACAACCACTAAAATTAACATTTAATAAAATTGATTATACATATTTTCATTTCTCTGGTGTCACCCCAACATTAGCTTAGGGTTTCATGGCCTTGCAATAGGTTCATGAGGTAAAGTCTCTGAGGCTATCAAAACAAACACTAGAATATTGAGTTAGGGAGTGTAAACCTAGTTACAATCAAACATTGTCTAGGAAGCCATTCTAATAGAAGGGTCAAGCACGAGGTCACATCAAGACTAGTGGAGAGATATACTCTGCTTCACTTATTTTTTGGTAGTGACGTTGACATGCATATGGGGTTCTCCTTCAAGGGGCTACAAGCTCGATACCCTTTTTTGTGTGTTAGCCCAATTGACAATTGTCCCCCCAGATTAGTTGGTTGTAGGTGGTAACCATATTGGTCATTAGATTAGGGTCCTTAGATAGGTGATGGTGAATGGGATGTACTTGATATAAATAGGACAAACATTGGGTACTACTCACTTGTATCCTTGAGATGGTGCTCATGTATAATTAAGGGTACTTGTACCAGACATTGAGACATTAAGAAGGATTCCAACATAACTACCCCAACCATATCTTCACAATTGACTTGGGCTTTAATCAACCAAGCTCCAACTATGGTAAGATCCCTCTAATCTATTTGTTTTCATTCTTTCTCCTTAAATTTGACAAGTGTATGTTGTTTGGCCATGTCTAGTGGCCTTTGGTGTCATTTCATATGTGTTGTGTACATCATTTATCTTCACCATTGTTGGGATTAATCTACATCATTCTCATTGACATTAAGACCTTTCTCCTAATAAGGAGGCTCTAATTCAACATCGACATAGCCTTAATCCTACCACTACCCTATACATACTTTCTTCAAGGGTCACTTTGGTTGATCTTTAAGGGGTCGAACCTTTAGTTCACGAAGTGGTTGATAAAAGTCCTCCACCTCATTATTGTTACACTCTGACTCATATCACATCTCCCATCTTCTTAGGTAGGGGTGTAGACTTGAATGTATCTTTCCATTGACACGGTAGTTACCAAGAGTTAGTAGCAACTACTATTACTTTGATGGTAAAGCCTAGTGTGTCCACACTTGGTCTCACTGGAGGTGTTCCTTGGGAAACTTCTATACCTTGTTCCTCTACCACTAGACCTGTCCAACCGCCTCCATTAAGACTGTCTTTTATTTTTGGCATAATATCCTAGGATCCCATCTCCCTCCATTTAATACACACACTATGGGTGCCTTCACAAAATCAACCGCACTCCCTCCATTTTGGTAGAGGCCCAAGTTCCACTATGAGTAGCATGCCCACATCACATGTAGGAGGTTTGAACTATATGTTCACATCTGCATCTATAGGGCCCTCTATTGGTTTTGGTATATCTGTAGGTAGTTCATTTACACTTAATGTTAGATTTTGATTTAGTTGGAATAGGCATGCTACCTCCATGCCATTCCATAACACAATCAGGGGAACTTACGTTTCGAGTGGGTTCACATTTCCTTGGGGTAATCAATCAATAGGGGAATATTATTTTCCAAGGAACATTTCATTTCCTTGGAATATACAAGGGGTTGGGGTACAAACTTGTTTGGTAAAGCTTTTGGTCCAAGAGGCTTTCCTCTTGGTGCACCCTTTGGTCCTGGAAGTCAACAACCTTTCGAGAATCCTTTTTCCACAAGGGGAATTCTCCTTGTGGGAACTAACCTTTACAATACACACACAAGCACTGGGGCTAACTCTTTTGGTCAGATTACTTCCTTGATCATTGCTTCCACTTTTGGAGACCATGTTATGATCATATCACAACATCCACTTGGATCATAGGGGGAAGCACCTCCTCCCTAGGAATTTTTCGAATCACCCTCCTTGGAAACCTTTGTATTGCCTGATATTTCAAAGTTAATGAAGATCCCATCAAACATAATCTTGCATGGTTGGTTGTCCCACCTAAAATTCCAAATGGCATTCCTAAGTGGAATGGTAAACTTGGTGAAGAACATGCATCTCACAATTCTTCTTACCACCTATTTTACTTGTCCAATTTTTTTTATGGATGATAGCAATAGGCTATGTATTTTCCAATGGACTCTTGCTAGTGGTGCTACCAAATGGTACTTTTATCCAGAAAGTGTTGCTTACGATAACTTTATTTCTTTAGCATAGGTCATTGTTAACCATTACCAATTTCCTGTTGGGTCTGACACTATAACTAAAATACTCACTAACTTTCGTTAGGATATCTCCACCCATATCTCATATCACATGCAAGAGTGGAGGCATAGATGAATCCTATTTATAACCAAGTTTCCTGGTGAGTTAGTATGTGAGTGGTTTATCGAGTCTCTTTTTCATAGGATTGCTAAATATGTAGCCAAGGTAGGAGTCCCAACTGACGAACAAACCATCATGTGTTCCCACCAATTGGACTTGATCTATTCTCAAGTGAGCACTCTACATGAAATCATTTCTAACTCTCCTTGATCATCGAATGACATATAGAAACCAAAGCCCATGTGCCATGTCAATGATGTGGTGGGGTATGTATCCTTAGGAAACATATACTATTTACCCACACAGATGGGCTAAATGAACATCCTTTTTAGTATCAAAAATGATAATCTACCACTCAAACTCCTAGTGATCTTGTTCAAACCTCTGAGGTGAAATTGGTGCAATCCACACCTGCAAAGAATCCTCAGCAACCTAGATGAAAAAAGAAGGAAAACAAGTCTAATAAAACATCAAAAATTGAATAAGGAGGATATCAAACCCAAGAGCCAATTGGGGGCATCATGAATGAGAAAAAATAATCACTTTCCTTACAAGATCTACAAGGAGGACCATTTTACTCATGGGTGTCCCTGCATGGATGAGATTCATAGTTACTTCTCACAACAAAACATTACTTGTCAACATGTTGTCTCGACGAATCCATTTCCAACTCAACAACAACATATGGTTGTGAACCCTTCACCTCCTTAGAAAGGGGGAGGTGGGGGGAATTCTTCCAATAATGTGTCATCATCCACACAATATATTTTTATGGTGGAACAACCAATCCATGTCATGACTAGAGCACATAACTATACGGATCATGAGATTTGTACTTCCACATTGGAACCCATGATTCCTACTCAACCCAATGGTATTCTTCATTTTTATAAACCATCATTGAGCACTGCATCATCTCCTCCTAAAGGTGCACTTAAAAAGAATATACATAATCCCAATTCAAGGGCCATTCACAACTACAACATTGTTAAGGATTTGATCCAAGCACCTCCTACTATGTTTGTACTCGAAGTTATGTAAATTTTCCCCATGCAACACAAGGAAATTGTGACTACCATTGGTGGGGTGTATCCCTCATATTCAAATCTTATCACCTTTTATCCATCCTCATGTAAACCCCATCTTCCACATCATCTAACCTTCCAAATCATGGTCCATATCTTTTGATGGCAAATTCATTGAACAATATTGGATGAAGGGGAATCTACTTATATTATGTCATCAAAGTTTTGGAAAACTCTTGGATCATTAAATTTTTCACTGAATAAGTCTACATTAAAGGAATTTAATGGCCATACCTTGAAAACTCAAGGGGTCTTTCCTACTTTTCCTATTGAGCTCAAGGGTAAAACAATATCAAGCAAATTCAAGGTCATTGATGCCCCATTAAACTAGAACCTCTTACTCATGTGAAGCTACTTTATGCCATGACTAAAAATTTTTCATTTATATTTCGCATCGTGATGCTCCCCCATTAGGGTAAAATAGTCACTATCAACTAGTTGACCTTTTGAAAGCCTGACTTTCCTTTTCACTATACCATTTGTTTCCATTTGTAGAGATTCCCCTTCTACCGTTGAAAGCATTGGAGAAAGGATGTTCAAAGACTCTTTGTGAATGGGCACTTTTCCCTTGCTTCATCTTGAAACATCTTAGTATTCCAACACAATCAACATGATCACTTTCATCACTTACGATTATGTTGTAGCAGCTACAACCACCCTCCAAAATTTTGCCTTCACTTCGTTTTGGAGCCTCCTTACTAAAATCTCGACAACTTGTCTTGCATTGCCCAGGTACTTATGCTTTCATTTGAGTTTTATATTTTTCTTTACAACTCATGTTTTATTACTTGCTTTGATGTCTAACCACAAGCTTACCTCCCTGTGACTTGGTTACAATCTAATTCTTGCACTGCCTTGGCAATCTGCACAGTTCTAGAGGGACACCAACCTTGCTCTTAGGAAATGCGCAATTCAACCCAATAGTGAGCTTAGGCTCTGGAATTGTGCAAACCTAGTTGGAAGCTTCTCTTCATATGGGAAATTGCAATGAGCATAAGAGGCAGCCATAGCCACTCAACACTGAAATTGCACAGAAGCATTCCCTTAACAGCTACCCGATGCATATGCCGGTGTGTTGCCCGGTTCCCCCCAGAACTGTGCAATTTCTCCATGCATTCATGGCATCCTTTCTCAAAAAAGAAAAAAATAAAAAAGCAAAAAAGCATCCCTAAAAAATAGGGACCTATTTTTAGCAGTTGGAGTTACACTTGAGTTAATTTTAGAAACTGTCGCCACTTGTCGCTTTTTCATAGATTTTCAGCCTTCAGGTGATAAACCATAAATTGATCAAATCTATTTAATGGGCGCCACCAGAGCTCATTTTCACATTCGATCTTGGAGCTCTGGCGTTCCTGGGACATTTAGGAACCCTCAACAATACTTTTCTGGATAAGTTTTGCTTTTCTTGTCTTTTGCAGCTTTTTTTGTCGCTTTTGTTTCCTTGGCTTGTGAGAGTGTTGTTTTTCCTATTTTATTGAACAACCACTGGAGTTTTGGTTTGTTTTAGCTTGTAGAAGCGTTATTTTAAGTTTTGAATTTCCTTTCCTAAGTGTCTCATGCATAAACCAATTTTTGCACTAATGGTCATTGTTGTAGTGACTCTCCCCACAAGCTTTGTTGTTCTTCTATTTGAATTATTACTACATTTGTTTTGATTGCATGCATCACCATTCACTCAGATCTGCACCATCCTTCGCTCATGCACTTAGATCCACTCATTTTCATGTTGCCCTCGGGGAGATCTAGGCTACCTTGGCCTGGATATAGCTCTTCCCGAAATGCACTACGCATTTATGGATTTCAACGCTCTGCCTTGGCTCCAGAAATTGCACAGAGGTTGCTAGTAACTATCTCCAGCTATGTTGTAACACCCTCATCCCACATCTATCCAAGCAATCAGCCAGTTGAGGTAAACATCTGCCAAGAGGTCACAATGATGTGATTCGACCTCCTAAGTGACATTATGCAAGTGGAACTGACAAAAAAACACCATACATACATTAATAATCAACTACAAGACCCTTAGGAACTAGTCTAATACTTTAGATAACTTGCCTTGGGGTCCCACTGAGATTTTGGGAAATTCACTCCCATGTTATAGGCATGAGTGTGAACAGAAACACAAAGTCACTCTCACAGGCTTGCTTGCCAGCGACCAGAGACCAAAACTGTTAGTGCTATGCCAGCGACTAGGGGATTTGAGCCACTTTTTCGGGCCGAGAGCCTAGGTCACTGCCCATAATTGAACCATCTCTTCATATTAGTAAAATAACATGGAAAGGACAAAACTAAAGAAAATACTTGTTCAAAACCTTGACTTGACCCCAACTGGCTATGATAGGCATTTCATAAACATATTGCAAATGTTTAATCTACAGGTGTAATTAATAGTTATGAGCATAAGGGTCTCATACTTAGCTGAGAATCCCTAAGAACCATTGATGCCTCAACACATCAACTTCCATTCCATCAATTACGTCATATATACATTTATCATTCAATTACAAGTAAAAACAGGATGAGAGCCACACATGGCTACTGCCATAAAACAATTACATAACCAACATAATAGCAACAACAATACTCATGAAAGTACAACCATATAAACCACATAAAATCCATCAAAATGCTCACGGAAATGCAAGGAGAAATAACCTTTCATTAATGATGAAAAATCCAAACTTGGGATGGGACTTCCATGTTACACTTGACCATAGAATGGTTGAGCCAAATCTCTCTTCAGACATTCACCCTCGTGTCATATGCAAGTCATGAATGTGGGATCTCATAGAACACATCAATCAAAACCATCCAAGGCTTCTAGAGGCCATCAATCTCAACCCATCAAACAATGTTTCCTCCTCACGGTTGGACATCACAAAACCATCATGGGATTGTTCTCTATCTAAGCCTTCGAGGGTCTAGAGAATTTTTCCAACCAAGGCTCCAGGACTAGTGACTCAACCCACAACTTTTATCGGGCTCTAGAGTGTTTGTCTAACCAAGGCTCCAAGACTAGTAACTCAACCCACCAAGGGCTCTAGAGCATTTGTCCAACCAAGGCTCCAAGGCTAATAACTCAACCAAATTTGTTCCAGGGCTCCAAAGTGTTTTTCCAACCAAGGCTCCAGGACTAGTAACTCAAACCAAGCTAAGGAAACATGAGAACCAACCAAAAAAACAACAATGAAAATAAACCCACAATCACCATGGATATCTAGGAAATGGAAAGGCTAGGTAATCCACTATCAATCTCAGCCATCCTCCATGACAATGACAGTACACAACCAAAAATCCACATGAATATGTCATGCATACTAAAACTAGTGAAGGAAACATACATGCAACTCAGTATATGTAAGCAAATATGATGTAGTTGCTGATATTGATGCCTTCTTGTGCTTTCCTAGCTCTTCCTTTGCCTTCTTGCTTCAAGAATCCAAGTATGCCACACCATCAAAGAGTGCTCCAAGAAAACTCTAAGTATCCAAGAGTATGAGAGAGAGAGAGAGAAATGAAAAAGCTCCAAAACTGAATTGGCAAAAGGTTACCAACTGATCCTCAGAATCCTTTTTATGAATGAGGCCTCTTTTTTTCTTCGTTTTCCATTAATTTCCTTCAATTTCCTTCTCACATGCAACCCGTGACCTTTCACCTCCCTTTTCTCCTAATTTCCATTATTTTCATAAATAGTTGTGCCAAAAATGTCATTTTTCCTTTCCAAATCCTTAGCCATTTCCTTTGCCAATTGCCTTAGCCATAGCCAATCGCAAGTGATCCCCATCACTATGATTATGCTTAACATTCAGCTTGGAATAAGTGTCCCATCATCTGTGGTTATTATTTTGCCTTTATTTATGATCTGATTAAGAATATTAGTTTTTTTGTGCTAGGATCCTCCTTAGATTATAAACAAAATGTTATTCATGTGCTTAAGGATTCATGAGTGTTTCAAGTGAAAATAAGTTTTTATGTTAATTTTATGAGAAATTTTAACATAAATAAGAAACTGAACAGCAAAAACTAAATCTACAGAACATCACCAACAACACATCACAATAGGAACATGATGAAGGAGTTCACCCCTCCTGGGCTACGTCTCCTTGGTCTAGCTTCCAATGGC
This sequence comes from Pinus taeda, assembly GCA_000404065.3. NCBI lineage: Eukaryota > Viridiplantae > Streptophyta > Pinopsida > Pinales > Pinaceae > Pinus > Pinus taeda. The sequence continues at coordinate 10,134 of APFE031276849.1, read as the reverse complement.
TTGGGCTTCTCTATTATGCTCAAAATGTGTAAAAATATGTGTTTGCAGTGCTCAAATGCTTCTATAACCTGCTCTATTGAGTCCAGAATGTCCAAAAATGACTACCTAGCCTCTTTTTGCACCCAGTTTGGTTGAAAACTGGAGAAGTGATGACCTCTCCTAGTTTCTCCACTATTCGCTCTACAATTTGCCCAAAATCTAGCATCGAACACTCATTTTCGCCCCTTTTTATGCTAATGAGCCACCAAATCCGCCCAAATTTAGGTAGATTTGTCAGAGAATTAATTTGGCAGTCGAAGCCTAAAAATGCGGAAAATACGGTCATATGGGGGGGGCATGCGCCCAGGGGATAACCCCCGACACTGGCCCCTTTCCTTCGATAGTTGGATAACTTGACAGTTAACTGAAGCAGTGTTCACATGTGACAATTATCCTAGCAGTCAAGCGATGGTGTTCCTTCTAGTAGTCACATAAAACACTGGCAGGTCACGCATAGGGTTTGACGTGGGGCGGTTAAGTCTGCCCCACCCCTAAATGATGCAGCATTGAACTTTAAATACACCACGTGACTAATATGGTTAAGAGACAATGGTGTGGTGTATTTCCAATGGCTACGCGTGTGTTGGGAGGTCACGGGTTCAACCCATGCTACCTCCATCCGGACTATAACAACAATTCTGGTTGCCTCTCGAGCATTACCCATTTTTGGCAGCAAAGCAGGTAGAAAGTGGACTGGCCTGCCCTACCCTAATTTGCGCAATTTATTACTTGGACCCACCAACAACATCTGCTGCTACATCTCAGCAAATGGACTATTGCTCAGCTATTGGGTCACCTTTTATCCTCTCCATCTTCCCCACATACACCCTCCATACATACTAGCTTCACCATTTTGCATTTTGGGTGGGATGGAGTGCGGTTGGGTATTGAACATCTTTCTCTTTAGTTATTGTGCAATTTTTTTTTTTTTAATTCTCTTTAGTATTGAACATCTTTGTCTTTTTTAGTTATTGTGCTAGTTATTGTGAACTCTATGGGTTAGATACAATTTTAATATTGAACGGAAATAGAATACAGTTCTAATGTAAATCTAGTTTCATGATAGAGTAGGGATTAAAAAATCCAGATGAGAAAAAATGTCTCCCCTGTTTGGAGTTTCCGAACTCTGAGCCATTTCCATTTGTTAAGATCTGTTAAATTTGTGTTTCTCCATGACAGGGTATTAAATATATTGGTTCATGTGTTTGTCAAAACAAGAATTTATTTAATTAATTCTATTCTAGACAATTGGATAATTTTAGGATGATATTTTATTGCTACCATAGTATAACAAAGATATTCCAAATGCCCATCAGAATTTTATATTAATCTTACATGGTTTGGTCCACAAAACCCATGTCGTCTAGACTATGGCAACAATTTTGGTGGCCTCTTTTCTCTTTTCAAGTTGATCTTTCACTATTTGATGTACCATTTGAAGTCGTTCAATGAAATATTTGGATTTGTCTATGTTACTATCAATAACAACATCCATATTACCAAGATGATATAATACATAATGATGCAAATGGTAAACAAATTCCTCCACTTGATTCCTTTGACTCAAGCTTGAACGTACATCTTGAAAGTATGTATCTTTCTGAACATAATTTTCATGCAAAACAAAATTATGCTTGAGGAAAGTAGTTATACAAACTATAGACCTAGAAAGTACAACAACAAACTTGTCTCTTATACCCAAGTGGAATAGTAGAAGAAAACCATCCAATGAAAGTGCCTTTGTCGCTGCAACTTAAACACTACACCCTTGAAAATTTCTGAATGAAATGAAATGGGCTTACCATATTGCATAAAGACTACGCCCATGGCATAACCACATACATCAACCTGAAACTCAAATGACTTTTTGAAGTATAGAAGAAAAAGTATAAAGGTTGAACTGAGCTTTTGTTTCAAAGCATCAAATGCCTCTTATTGTTTGCCTCCTCACTGGAATACCTATTGCACACCTGCCAAAGAATGCAAATGAGCTACAATAGAAGAAAAATTAACAATTTTTTTCCTCCAACATTGGGTTGCTCCCAAAAAGGCTCTTATCCAACTGACTATCTTGAGCATTGACCCATCCATAATGGCATCAATATTTGAGGGTCTAACTTCAGCTCACCTTCTCCAATATCATGGCCCAAGTACATCAAATAAGTTTTATTCAACATATACTTTGACATCTTCAATAACAAATGTTCTTTACATACGACATCAAGTATTTCTTTTTCACACATGACATGTTCATAATGAAAATTTTCAAAAAATGAAATTGTCTTCCAAATAGAATATCATGTCTAGAAATGGATTCAATACATCTTTCTTCATATGCATGAAAGTAGTAGGAGCATGGAAAAGACCAAAAACCATAACAAGCCATTCAAACAAACCTTGCTTAGTTTTGAATGTCGTCTTCTATATTTCTACTTCAACAACTCTACTTTGATGATAGCCACTTCTTGAATCCCATTTAATGAAATTCTTACCATTCTTCTTGGGAGCCAAAAGAAGAGGCGCACCACATGGTAAAGGAGATGGTCAAATGATCCTTTTGTTCAACAATCCTTGGATTTGCTTTGTTTTTTCTGCACTTTCCCTTCTTTACATCCAATGCATGTCAATGTTAGGAAGAAGCCACTTTTGTTGCAATGGTATTTCATGTTGAATTATCCTCTTAGAAGGAAATCCCTTTGCTTTCTGAAACACCTCATCGTTATGGTTAACAACATCAACCAAATCATTTTTCAATTTTGAATTACAACCATCAAACGCTTCATAAAAAACATCAACAATGGGTTTGGTCATAAGAAGCACTAAATTCTTGCTTGAATTCACTAGTCTTTTTATGTGCCCTGCATTAAATAATGAAAGGTTTATTTTTTTGTGATGAGCTCTCACAATATACTCCACGCCATCCTTGAACAAGTGGTACTTATTTTCATGACGATAGAATATTGATTTTCTATCATAAAGGTAAGGACTACCCAAAACAATTCCTGATATAATTCAACTTCGTCAATGAAGTTTGTTGTGATTGCAAACCGAAGAATACATTTTCTTGTAACCTGTAAGTCTATGTCCTTGCATATCCAACCCAATGGATATGGCATGGGATGTAAAAATGGTTACAAGATTAGGTTTTTTGACTAAATCACCAGATATCAAGTTGGCTTGAGACCCACTATCAAATAGTGTATCGATTTTTGTATGTTTTGAGATTATTCTCACATGAAATAATTCAATCCTTGTTTCTTCATTTGGAGTACTAGTGTAACAATTTGATACACTAGTGCTAGTAATGAATTCTTTTCCCTTCACACCCATGGCTGTTATTTTAGTTTCATCACCTGAATCAGATCCCAAATCCTCTCGAATGATGACAAATTTCTTTTCTTTTCCTTTATTATTGAATTTCTTTAGTTTCATCCTGGGATGAAGCTTCCAACAATTAGCTTCATCGTGACCCTCTCTGGAACAATGTTTACATATTGTTTTCTCTCCTTCTTTCTTAATGGATGCATTTTTCCTTCCTTTGAAACCCTTTTCTGTCTCTTTACCCTTAAATGGATTTTTATTACCTTCTTCTGGAGTGTTTTTCCCTCTTGCCTCAAGATGAGTGGCTTGCACACACACATCATCTATATTATTGGGATTAAACATTAGGATAGTATGCCTAAGGAAACTGTGTAAACCCCCTATGCACTTCAGCAACGTGTCTTGTGATTTCAAATCTACACCTAACATTAGAGACCTTTTTCTAAATTCTTGGGTGTAATCTTGCACATTTTTACATTTAAGTTGTCTAAAGTTTTGCCAATTCATGATGCCTTTATGCATATAAGCTAGAGGGTAGAATTGTCTTTTAATTTCAACAATGAAATCAGACCAAGAAATTGGGATCTTACCATGTTTTTTCATCTCCTCTCGTATCTTTGATTCCCACCACACTAGTGTTGTACCCTACATTCTCATCCACTTAAAGGTTTTGAATTTTTCAAGAGACCTCCAATTGAAAAATCCAGTTATCAAGATTCTTTGCATTCACTTCACCATTGTACATGGGCAACTCAAATTTAACATCAAGTTTTAGTAAGGGTGATTTACCAGTTCCTTTTGAGGTATGTTGATGAGTATGAGTGAGGGTTGTGTTAGTGGAAGATGGTGAAGATGCTTGTGAAGAAGAAGATGAAGAAGATGGTGGAGAGGGTTGAGGTTTACCTCAATTTCCATTACCTCCTACTGAAGAACCTTCTCCTTTGGGAGGTTTGGAGTTTTCATGTTGTAGCCTAGTATTCCTCTCTTCATAGAGGACATTCACCATCTCTGTCATATCAAAGAAAGCCTTCCTAAATACCTTCTCATATTCTGTCATGTTTGTAGGTTCTCCTTCATGATACATGCTCATTGGAGTCTCAATTGCAACTTGAGGATGAACTGGTCTTGGAGATTGTGGCAACCTTGCCCTCCTTCCCCTTGGCCTAACTTCAGGGCTTCCAACCAGCTTTCCTTCTCCTCTTTTGAGTTTTAACCTTGTAAGCATGACATAAAATTGCAAATAGTTAAATCCTTCTTGCACAAAGAAAACCTAGTGCTCTGATACTAAAATGATCTGATTAAGAGTATTAGTTTTGTTGTGCTAATATCCTCCTCAAATTATAAACAAAATGTCATTCATGTGCTTAAGGATTCATGAGTTTTTTAATTGAAAATGAGTTTTTATGTTAATTTTATGAGAAATTTTAACATAAATAAGAAATTGAACAACAAAAATTAAATGCACAGAGCATCACTAATAACACATCGCAATAGGAACATGATGAAGAAGTTCACCCCTCATGGGCTACATCTCCTTGGTCCAGCTTCCAGTGGCTTGGGCCTCTCTATTATGCTCAAAATGTGTAACAATATGTGTTTACAATACTCAAATGATTTTGTAACCTACTCCAATGAGTCTAGAATGTCCAAAAATGGCTACCTAGCCTCTTTATGCACCCAATTTGGTTGAAAACTGGAGAAGTTATGACCTCTCCTAGTTTCTCCACTATTCGCTCCACAATTTGCCCAAATTCAGGCACCAAACCCTCATTTTTGCCCCATTTTCCACTAACGGGCCACCAAATCCATGAAATCCAAGTAGAATTTTCGGATAGTTAATTTGGCCATCGAGGCCTACAAACATGGAAAATAAGGTCATATGGGGGGCCATGTGCCCAGGGGCTAGCCCCCGACACTGGCTCCTTTCCCCTGGCAGTCAAGTAACTTGGCAATTAACTGAATCAATGTTCACATGTGATAGTTACCCTAGCAGTCAAGCGATGGTGGTCCTTCGGGTGGTCACATAAAATGTTGGCAGCTTACACATAAGGCGTCACATGGGGCAGTTAAGTCCACCCAACCCCAAACGATGCGATGTTTAACTTTAAAAACATTGTGTGACTAATATGGTTAAATGACAATGGCGTGGTGTATTGGCAATGGCTATGCATGTGTGTTGGGAGGTCCCTGGTTCGACCCCTGCTGCCCTTGTTCGGACTATGGCAAAATTTTGGTGGCCTCCCAGGCTGCCACGTGGCGGCCTCCAGCTGGGCCACGTGTTAGCCCATGGTTGGCCATCATTTCAAGCAATGAAAAACCAAAAAATTTCAACCGGTACAAATGTGCCACTTGCCATGATATAATTCACCAAAATAAACTGTTGACCAATCAAACTGCACAGTCATCTTTGCCACCTCATCACATAGTTAGCAGTATGGATGCACAGTGAGTAATACAGACTGTTCACTGGGTTGTCCTTTTTTTTTTTAATTTGTCTATTTGGGAAAGTGGACAGAACTCGTTTCTAGAGTCATATGAAGTCCATTTCGCGCAAAACAAGTTGCACTAGATTCAAGATGACGAGCACTACGCGGTCGTCTAGGTTCTACACCAATCTGACAACTTTGAAATTTGAGCTATTTTTTGAGAACTTGATCAATTTACTTTTATTACATGGGATTTTCACTAGGGTTGTTACAGAACCATCCCCCTTGGGGGGCACCGTCCTCTATGTTCAATCACACATATAACTTAGAAACATGTTGAAAGAAGAAATATTACTCATGGAGCTTTATAACACAGCTCGATGCAGTATTTACAATGAACGATATGCTCAAAAAAAAATTCATGACAACATGATAACATACTGCATAGTGGAGCTTTATAACACAACTCATTACGGTATTTACAATGATCATCCTGCTAAGTACCAACACACATGACATCATAACATCATGATAACATAACCACATGAGATCATAGTAACATGAAAACATAATCATAATAACATAACACCCATACCACATAGTGGAGCTTTATAACCTAGCTCATGGCGATATTTACATCCATATACATGTGTACATATATCAAAATCATCAAAACATATCAAAACCATATACCAAACCATACACCAAAACTATATTAAAACATATACTAAACACCATATCTAAGCATATATCAAAACATCATATATCATATACCAAACCATCATAAACCATATATCAACCACCATAAAGAATACACCAAACCACCATAAATCATATCCCCAACCACCATAAAGCACATACCAACCACCATGTTGAAGTTGCTTTGCCTCGACCAAAAAACAAGGAAGGATACATAGCCTACATATGATCCTCTATCTTCCATTTAGATTCATTGGGCCCAAAGTTCTTCCATTGCACCTTTAGTTGCGCGATTTCTCACTTCTGGAGCATGAGCACCTTTTTCTGCAATATACACTAAGGCTCCAGCTGGAATTCTCCATCTAGTTCCACCTGCAATACAAACCAATCAATCACATGATCAACATCCTTATCATATGTCTTAAGCAATGATACATGGAAAACATCATGGACTTTCATTATCAGAGGTAGTGCAAGCTGGTAGGCTACTGGCCCAATCCTCTCAATGATACTGAAGGGTCCACAAAACGGTGGTGCCATCTTCACACATTATCCAATCTGAAAGGAGCTCTTTTTCAGTTTTATGCACAAGTACACATGTTCCCCAACTCGGAACTCCTTGAATAACATGTTCCTATTTTCATAACTCTTCTACCTATCCTATGCTACCTTTAGATTCTTCTTGATCACTTGCATCTCCTATTCCATGTCTACCAACATATCTAGTCCAATCAATACCATGCTAACTGGATCACTCCAGCTGATGGGAGTGTTACAACTTCACCCATGCAATCCCTCAAAAGGACTCATCCTCAATGACTCTTGGTAACCGTTTTTTGTATGAAAACTCTACAAGGGAGACTTTCCACTTCCTCTATATGCAATGGAATAACAAAGGTATGTATATGGAATGGAATATGTTGGGAGATACCACATTAACAAAATCTACAACCCACCCGAAAGAAAGCAAACATTGTCTTAATGACTTGGAACATGTAGTTTTTTAGAATTTTGGATGTCTACTAAATAAGTGAGAAAATTAGAAAAGTGTGAGGAATACCTCAAATGTGATAGTTGGTAATTGCTTGTAGACATCAAAGTTGTTAAGTTTCTGAACCAAATGTGTTTGATTTGACTTCCTTTGCTGTGGAAAATGTTAGTAGCAGATGTTAAATGAAGTGGTAAGTGGCTACTAAAAAAATGTTGCAACAAAGTAAAATATGGATTAAGCAACAGATCACTATTGCGAATTTTTATAATAGTAGAAAACTATTGCAATGTAGCTGAAACGATTCAATTCCAAGAAGTGTTGTTTTATTTTTTTATTATAATTATGAGGATGCATTGAGTGGATATGTGTAAATGAACCATGCAATCATAAAAATAATCATCAAACATTTAATGGATGCATTCTTATAATACGTATATAATGATAGATATTCTCATTTCAATTCATGTGATATAAATATGGAAGTGATTGAATTATTAGTGTGTTATAATTCTAAAAGCATTTTAGTTCGTTTGTAAATGTTGTAATGAAAGAACTATAGCATGAATACTTATGATGATTTGATTCACTGAGAGTTTAGGTTGCAAGTAGACTGGTTTTGGATATGGTAATGAGTGTGATTCTATAATAAAGAATGGGTGTTATCACATGTAAGATCCAAACATTATGAAAAAAATCTCATACTTATGAAATTTGATCTTTGTAGGAAATAGGTTCGAAATATAAATTTTCCTATTGAAATAATTATGATGACATCTCAATGTGTGAGATGATGGATTCGTTTAAGGAGGATATATGATGGTTATTAAAGCTATAAAGTCCAAAAGAAAGCTATTTTGGTGACATTGGAACCTGATTATATGCCTTGGATCACTATGAGTTATGTTAGAGTTAATGGAAAACAACTTAAACCTTTCTATGCACACATTGTAAAACATTGGATGGAGGGTGCTTCTGAGGCATTGTTGAGTATAGATGAAGGTTCTCCTTTTGTTGTGTGGGGTAGACATTGTGGTTGCTAGAGTTTTTTTCCTTCAGAAATTCACACCTTAATTGTGTTAGAGAAAGTTAGTGGAACGCCCTACAGTAAGAATATATAAGTTTTTATACCATTCTTATGCAAGAAAGCCTTGGAATATTATGGATCACCGGAGGGACTATGTAGCAAAGAATGGGATGCTTAAGCCTAAAGGGTGAGTGACTACAAAGAAGAGGCGACTTGAATATATATGTTGTGGGAGATTCATGTTGCATGCTCATTGGGATCATAAGTACATTGGTTGTGTCCAAGAAAAAAGTGGGCTAAATTCTTGCCCCTAGAAAGCTTGTGAAGTAGAGAATAACTATGCAGATAACTATTGAATTCAAATTGCATACTTTATCTTATGTTATATATGATTCGTTTGTGAACTAAAATTCATAGATTGGATTCATATCAATGAATATTTAATGCATAAGAATGGCTATGACATGCATGTTTACTTTCATGACTGCCATAAGCATATGTTGAAAATGTTAGAAGATTAGAGATGTACCAAGACAATGAAGATGATATCATTGTAGGCACAATTAAAGAATTAAGAAATAAACATTTCTATAGTAACATAGTGTCGAGGATGATGTTATTCTAATGGGAGGGGATGTAATAACTTTTTTTAACCCTCCTGAATGTTTTGTAATTAATTATGTTGTAATGTTTTTTTTTGTGAATATTTTATTTCCATGTTTTATTTAGCACCATGAGATAAATATGTCAACATGACTTAAACATTTTTAACACTTGTAAATATGTTTATCTAATAGAATTAATTAAATGATAAGGATGATTGGTCTAGGAGCTGTTGGCACAAAAATGATATCAGGGAAAGACCCTGGTTTTGGGCAGAAGGGGCCAACAAGGGACATTTGTAGTCTAGGACAACACCGACATTCTCACCCTACCCCATGGGGTAAGGAGTCTCACCCAAGGCATGCCATGACAAAAACTAAGAAGGGTTTAGAAGGATATCAAGGATGAATCAACTATTACTATACGTACATCTTAAAGCATACATTCATCATGACATTATATCATTATAGAAATCACATTCATATGAGGAAATACCTTCACCATTAAAAACTTTTAAGTAGGCTCGTTAATGAAGACATTACACACAGATAATAATACTATGCAACTAGTCCAAGTACTCATTCATATTAGTTCAACACAAGATCCATTTCAACATACGTTTGGAATGAAGCCATGAGCAAATACATAGAATACCGTGATAGAATGTTCTAGATCTTAGACCGAGCCCCGCTCTAGTCTTCCTGCCATTGCTCCACCATCTAATAGAGTTCCTCTGTGCTCTAGACTCCCTCAGATACCAACCCTTTTCTTCGTGTTGTTCTCTCCTTTTATCTAGTCCTCCACTGCTCGAACTGCCAGTTCCATTCGACTCTATCCCCTCGGTTGCTTCTCGTCCTCCTCCTTGTTCGCTCAGCTGTTTCTGCGTGTTCCTGATACCTTGTCGCAACTGTCCCATGACTAAATGATCTTTCCCCATTTCCCAGTTGTCTTCGCGTAACTTGACCATTTCTCCCACCACCTGTTTTTTCCTCTTCATATCTCCAAAACTTTCAAAATTCAAAACGATGGCC